>LBNU01012227.1:8459-26155 GCA_014162995.1 Artemisia annua
ATTAAAAAAAAAAAAAAAAAAAAAAAAAAGAAAAAAAAAAAAAAACTAACTTATTTAATTGTTGTACTTTTCTAAAAGGAATTCATCTTTTAAACGTAGATCCTTATTAGAATTTCATCTAAACAAAAATTATTACTAGAACGTTATTAGGGATTTGCTAACAAGTGCTCATTGGGCAATTTTTAAAATGTAAATGGATAAAAAGTTTGAGTGTATTAAATGAAAATCACATTTAGTTTTAGTAATTTAAAAGTTTAATAATTAATGTTTATTAAATGCATTTTTGATTGAAAAAGAAAAATTTAAGTGTATTAACTACAAATTAAATACATTTTATAAGGTGACCGATGGGTACTCATTAGCAAATAACATAATCAAAAGATCTCTAAGCAATTGAAATTTATAAATTCGTTACATCAATTTCTTTTTAAGTTGAAAAATATACTGTATTATATATTACTCCATCCGTCTCAAAATTATTGCCCTCATTTTTAGGATGTCTCAAAATAATTGTCCGCTTTTATTTTAAAGTAAAAACTAGAGAATATACCGAGGGAATATTCAGTTTGAATGGTTGAAAATTAAAATGCCCCCAATTTTATTAAAATACTGTGTGATTTATATCTCACGACAATAATTATGAGACGGAGTGAGTAAATGTTTATAGTAAGATCATCCAAAATGAAAATAGTAATAAGCTCATATAATCAGTGCATACTTCCTCCTCCATTAACTGATCAGGTATTATCTCTAACTAATCAATATCTCATTTCCTAAGCAAATGCCTTATGTTAATCAATGGGTAAATTAACCATTTTAGCTAAATATCTTGTGAAAAGTAAGGAAAAACCTTACATTGCGCACAAATTTCAGTTCGATACCTTAAATCCAGAAAAAAACAAAAGTTAAATACCAAATTGACCTAAAGTTTAGTATCTTTTTGACTTTTTGTGTGATTTTACCCTTAATAAAACAACCAAAACTAAATAAGTGGCATTTGTTTAGTAAGTAGCTTATGCCTTATGATGATGACTAGGTTGAGTGTTTGGATTAGCGTATTATAAAATGCTGGGAAAATTGGCCCCCTGTATATAAGCTCATAAGCCTGGGTTTATATGCATACCTAAGCACTTGTGATTACCTTATTTTGGCTATATAAGCCCTTTATAAAAGCTAAAACAAACATCCCCTAAGCTATCCCAAATAAGCCACAAAAAAAGAGCTTATCAACACCCCCTAAGTAAGCTTATCCAAACACTAAAGTAGTCTTTTTATTTTTTATTCTTTTGTTGCTAATTAAGCCTTATATATAAATAAAAAAAAAAAAAAAAGGGCTAAACCAAACAACCCTCTTTGCCATCCTTTACTGTCTATTAGGCATTGAAAAGCAAACGAAAGTGATTAATTATAGTTTAAAACCAACTAGGCTAGCTCAGTTGGCCACCAAGATTCCTTAGGGGCTTGGGGAGGGGAGGTTTGGCTAGGGGAGGTCTCAAGTTTGAGTCCCACCCGAGACTTTTACCCCTTCAGGTGGAATAGGAGGAAGTACAGGCGGAGTTCAGGGTCAGCATACTGCCCCAATTGGATGTCAGAGTTCAGGGTCAGCATACTGCCCAATTGGATGTCACTGCTACCTGAACCACAAACAACTAACAAGCCGTTCAAAAAAAAAAAAATTAATTATAGTTTAAAAAAACGTTGCACGACTGTTACAAGTGCTTTTGTTGGTAGGAAAAGTATATAGGACTCAGATGATAAGGTGACCTGGCAAGTCATTAAATATTTTGCAAAGTTAACTTAGTTATCGTTGAACATGCTTATAACAATTCAGTTTTGGTTACTGATTTGAGATCAAGACACTAGGTGGTCTGTCGAGTGTAGAGGCAATAAAGAACATTCATACATAGATGGAAAGTTATACTCGTTTTATAGCTTCACTAAGCTCAAACAATGGCATTTCAAATATGGAAATAGGACCAATAAAAGTTTTTATCATTAGTTTTTGTTTTGATTATTAATGAAACTTTATAAATTTGCAGCTTTTGAAGTAAAAAACAAAAAAGACGACACAATGATGGTTAAGCAGCAAGACAATGACAAAGAATAAGATGAATCCTGAAATTTTGATCGAGTTCACTTGAGGGGATCCAATATATATATGAATGATTGTTATTATTAATCTTGATTTGGGAGATAATGGGTTCTGAAAATGATAAAAAGAGATTGAATGTAGAAGTGGATAGACTAAGCAGCTTGCCTGATGATCTTATCCATAAAATTCTCTCGTTTAATGACACCGTAGATGCCATTAAAACCAGTACTTTGTCATCTAGATGGAGGTTTATCTGGACTACAATGACGTGTCTTGCTTTTTCAACTGACGATTTTCCTAAATTGCCCAAGTTCTCAAAATTTGTTAAACATGTTCTCTCTGGCCGTGATAATCAAAGGGAAGTGTCTTCTGTGAAGCTCACTTTTCGTGGAAAGGCTAGCCAAGTGTTTGTCAAAAGAATTCTCGCATATGCATTCTCTCACAATGTCCAACAACTGAATATTGAATCAGTTGATAGTACTATTGAATTTCCTCTATCTCTCTTTAGTTCTCAGACTCTCAAACATCTCATCTTAAGTCAGTCTTATTGCCGTTCTGTGATCTTTACATCAACGTGGGAGGTCCCTGCTTTAACCACACTGCATCTTAATGAAATCATCTTGTCTCATGACAATGCTGATAATTTCAGTGGGCTTATCTCCAAGTGTGTGAACTTGAAGACTCTCACCTTAACAAGGTGTGACATGGTGGGATCGAATAATATAGATTTCAGTATTTTTCATCCCCAACTTTCTAATCTCACAATTGAAAGGGAACCTTGGAATGCGAGATCGCTCAGTGTGGTTGCACCTCAACTCAAGAATCTCATTATTAGAAGATGTGAAAATTCTTCAAAGGGGATTATGATTTCTGCTCCTGACCTTGCCTACCTGCTCCTTCAATGCTATGATTGTTTAAAGTTCTCTGCTGACGATTTCCATTCTTTGGAGAAGGCGGATATCTCTATTACCAGACCATACACGGAAGACCCTCAAAATATTGTTGGTCTTTTTCAACTTCTTCACAGTGTTAAAAATCTGACACTTAACTTGGAAATTCTCGAGGTATATAGCTATTGGTTCCTAATGTTTATAGAGTCGTAATTCCGGAAACATTAAAAAAGATTTAAGCAAAACAAGTGTGTCTCTTTTTCATATTGAATCCTTATAGGAGTAAACATATAAGTGGAATATTATGATTGTGTTGTAATTTTTGCTGCAGCATCTTTCTTCATCTGGGGAAATAATTTCGCATCAGCATTCTCCGCTTGCTAACTTAAAGAGTATAAAGATTTATCCGTTATTGGTAGATAAGTATCAGCTTCCAATAAAGATGGTAAACATGTCTACCGAAGTCAAAATCTATTTGCTAGATGGATCTCCAGGGGCCACCTTCACAATGGTTTCACGCGAGGTATTTACATCATCAAGTATATTCTTATCTGCCGTGCGTCATACTTATAGCTTCCAATAAAGACGGTAAATCAGATCCTCGTGTTAGGTTTTAATTGTAGAGATATAATGTTACCTAGCCCTTTTTTTTTTTTTTTTTTTTTTTTTCCACTTGAGTTCAAAATTTATTTTGATGGCAACCTTTTGGTATTTTGTATTTGTTTTTGGTTTCATTTTGTTAGAACCACAGTAAACGTGTAGACATCTTCATTTCGTGAGAGGTTGCAAATGAAGCTAGGCTGAATGTTATTTTTATTTTTATTTTTTTGCTATAACTGTTCCATATGGCCCAAAAGCACATATGATATGAATGTCTTAAAAGTTTAGTTAGTATGCTGAACTTGACCTATGCTCCTATAGTGTTCCCATTGAAGAGTAGGATCTTTTGCTCACATGTTGGGTTATTAGGTACCTCATTACAACCCGCCTATTGACATTGGCGTTGGGTTATAAGGCACCGCACTTGAAAGAAACAGATGTCAGACTTGTTTATAAAAGGATGCAGCTATCTTCTAGTCAAAGACTATCCTAGACTCGTAGTGGGTATGCACTATTGTAATGGCTAGAAAAGGAACTTAGCATTTTTTTGGGATACTCATATTTTAACCTCTTTACCCAACATGTGATCCCCATGTTAAACAGAATATCAACATGTTTTATTTTCGTCGATTTCAAGTAATGTACTTTCACTTTTCCACCATTTTCTGCAGATAAAATACCTTTAGATATTTTTTCTCGAAATAAAGGAGGTTGCCTAAAATGCTTTTAAAAGAAAGGAAGTTGTGTAATATGAACGAGCATAAAACTGATGATTGGTGTCAGTTTCTATTGTGTGCTTTGTAACCCTTCCAGAAGCCTAAATTAGCGTACAAAATCTATAGTAGTTATAAATTGTGAAGTTGATATATTTGTTTTCACAATGAGAATTGTTATCCCGCCCCCGGTTTTTGACAAAATCAAGCCAATTATGATGACACTTATACGAGATTATAATACCATCATATCATCAGTGTCTACCTATGTTTCCTATGAGCTCTATTGTATCCATGCAGGAGATTCTAGCAGAGAGGAATGCCACATATGCAAAAAAACGTATGGCTAAACTACAAGTGCGTCTAGAGCAAGAGAAAGCTGATATCGAGACCAACAGGGATCATATTGAGCAAGAGAATGTACCAATGGAGAGCCGCAACACATTGATGGATGATGAACAGAAGGCACTAGATGAGAACGAACTACAGATTGAGGGAAACGTGGAACATATCTATAGCTGTTGGGATAGTTTAGATAAGCAGATTAAGCAAGGGAAAAGGAAGATTCATGAAATCATTTGGGAGTTGCGTGACATTAAAAAATGCATGACAAAGCTGCCTGCATCAAAGAGGGCTGAGATGCAACCATGTTTTTCTAGTCTGTGTGCACAAGCTGACAGTGTCATGAGTAAGATAAGAGATTGCATGAAGATCCAATTAGATGAGAATCAAAGCCGTTTCCATGAACTTGCTACAACATTGCAGTCATCTTCTTAGCAAATTTTTAGCTTGATTTCCCTTGCGCTCAAAGGTGATAACCATAAACAAAATGTCAACTGTTGGTGCTACTTTTTCCTTTTGTTTTGATCCCAGGTCAAGTAATTTTTGTGATTACGACATTGCAATAGTCAGCCACCTGCTAGTGCAACTTGGAATGTAAATTTATAAACTTCTGACACTTTGGACTCAACTACCCAAGGGACGTGTTGTTACTTCTATCATGCAAAGTCAAGATGATCAAGTGAATTTGGGTTGTAATTTTGTAACATCCTCTATGCATTGATGTTTCTTTCCTAGCATTTTGAGACATTTTGTTAAGGCATTAGTGTGTTTGTTCATGATGTCATCTTGTCGGTGGTTACTCAGTTGCTAGTTAGGTTTCTCAATAAATAAAGATCGGAGTAACATTGTTTCTAAAGGTATTTGCTTATCCCAAGGTGTAAAGCGGTGACAATGAACGGTCTCTATTAGGATTTTACCTTTGTTTATGCCTCTTTTAGTAGTGATTGACAGTTTCCATTATTAGTCTTTGTGGTGGTGATGCAAGAGAAAAGAAAGAGGTTATGTGAACATTGTTATTTCTTACGATAACGTACAAATTGCAGCTAATCTAATCAAATAAAACATTGTTATTATCTTATTTGTACATGTATTTCACGCTCTTTGATTTGCTATTTATTATCAACACAAACGATACGGGTTAGAAACTATGATATTGAACATGATATCAAAAGATAATAAACTCATTTGGTTTACAAAAGAGAACTAATGATGATGTGAAGAAACTATTCATTTCAATAACTAAACGTAGAGGCGGAGCCAAAGGGGGTACGGTGGGCAAGTGCCCCCCAACCTAGAAAACCGTAGTGTAGATTTTTCGATATTTTGAGGTATTTGTTGAATTTCCCCCTTAGAAATTGTCTCCCGTTTCTAACTTGAGAGTCAAAATCAAGTTTTAGACATTTTTTTGAAGTGCAGGTTTTTTATTTTTGAAATATTGAAGAAGATGAACTCAAAATTGCCATTTTTTTTTGGAATATTGAAGCTTTTTTTTAACAATGGTGGTGGAGGTAGAACTGTAGAAGACGCATAGAAGATATAATAAATGAAAAGAATAATAAATTTATATATTTGTTATGTACTTTGTATGGTTGTGTCACACCACACCACGTGGTGAATAAAATGATTAATACTTTTATTTAACTTTTTTCAAAAATATAAACTATCGGCTCCTTGAAGACCCGAACTTCTTCTCCATATCTTAGGTACGGATTATTGCATCTACATTGCTCTTAATAAGTCTGCATTAAAGCAACTTCAAAACAATGCGAAAATATTTTAATATATCGTTGTTTTGTTTGGTGTTGATACAAAAGTTGGCAAGACTTGGCTTGAGTACCAATTCGTATGTTTAANACAAATTGCAGCTAATCTAATCAAATAAAACATTGTTATTATCTTATTTGTACATGTGTTTCACGCTCTTTGATTTGCTATTTATTATCAACACAAACGATACGGGTTAGAAACTATGATATTGAACATGATATCAAAAGATAATAAACTCATTTGGTTTACAAAAGAGAACTAATGATGATGTGAAGAAACTATTCATTTCAATAACTAAACGTAGAGGCGGAGCCAAAGGGGGTACGGTGGGCAAGCGCCCCCCAACCTAGAAAACCGTAGTGTAGATTTTTCGATATTTTGAGGTATTTGTTGAATTTCCCCCTTAGAAATTGTCTCCCCGTTTCTAACTTGAGAGTCAAAATCAAGTTTTAGACATTTTTTTGAAGTGCAGGTTTTTTATTTTTGAAATATTGAAGATGAACTCAAAATTGCCATTTTTTTTTTGGAATATTGAAGCTTTTTTTTAAGAATGGTGGTGGAGGTAGAACTGTAGAAGACGCATAGAAGATATAATAAATGAAAAGAATAATAAATTTATATATTTGTTATGTACTTTGTGTGGCTGTGTCACACCACACCACGTGGTGACTAAAATGATTAATACTTTTATTTAACTTTTTTCAAAATATAAACTATTGGCTCCTTGAAGACCCGAACTTCTTCTCCATATCTTAGGTACGGATTATTGCATCTACATTGCTCTTAATAAGTCTGCATTAAAGCAACTTCAAAACAATGCGAAAATATTTTAATATATCGTTGTTTTGTTTGGGTACGTGTCTTTCAGCTGAATTGACCTGAACCCGACCAACCCGACTCGACTAACACTTTTACGTTTTCAACATATTAATGTTAGCAATTTTTTAATCACTTTACTTATATTCGAGTTGACCCATATCCAAATTGACCCGAACTCGAATTCTAAATAAGGTCGGATACAGATTTTAGTTTTTTAACCCCAACCTGACCCGACCCGAATTGAACCGAACCCAACCCAGCAAACACCCTTCGCCACTCACACCACATGCTTTAAATATTACATGGCTACCCAATTATTCCCATCACCACCCCACTCCGCCAAAACCTTAACATTCACCGTACCCATATTACCAATCCCAACCATCCATTCAAAAGCAGGTATTATCTTTAGGTCAATTTGTTTAGTAAGTAGCTTATGCCTTATGATGATGACTAGGTTGAGTGTTTGGGTTAGCTTATCATAAAATGCTGGGAAAATAGGCTTATAAGTTATAACCCCCCGTATATAAGCTCATAAGCCCTTTATAAAAAGCTAAACCAAACACCCTCTTTGCCATCCTTTACTGTCTATTAGGCATTGAAAAGTAACCAAAGTGATTAATTATAGTGTAATAACATTGCACGACGGTTACACGTGTTTTTGTTGGTAGGAAAAGTATTTAGCATTCAGAAACTTTGTTATCGTTGAACATGCTTATAACAATTCAGTTTTCGTTACTGATTTGAGATGAAGACACTAGGTGGTTTGTATAGAGGCAATAAAGGACATTCATACATAGATGGAAAGTTATTGGTTTCTATAACTTCATTAAGCTCAAACAATGGCATTTTATATACGGAAATAGGACCGATAAAAGTTTGTATCGTTAGTTTTTGTTTTCATTGTTAATGTTAATATAACTTTTTAAATTTGCAGCTTTTGTAGTAAAAAAAGACGACACGTTGACGGTTAATCAAAGGGAGATTTTGGTCGAGTTCACTTGAAAGGATCGAGTATATATATGAATGATTGCTCTTATTAATCTAGATTCTGGATATTATGGGTTCTGAAAATGATAAGAAGAGATTGGATGTAGAATTGGATAGACTAAGCAGCTTGCCTGATGATCTTATTCATAAAATTCTCTCATTTAATGACACCCTAGGTGCTATTAAAACCAGTACTTTGTCGTCTAGATGGAGGTTTATCTGGACTACAATGACGTGTCTTGCTTTTTCAAGTGAGGATTTTCCAAATTTGCGCAAGTTCTCAAAATTTGTTACACGTGTTCTCTCTGGCCGCGATAATCAAAGGGAAGTGTCTTCTGTGAAGCTCACTTTTCGTGGAAAGGTTAGCCAAGTGATGGTCAAAAGAATTCTCGAGTATGCATGCTCTCACAATGTCCAACAACTCAATATTACATGCTTGGTTGGTAGAGTTATTGAGTTTCCTCTATCTCTCTTTAGTTCTCAGACTCTCAAACATCTTATTTTTAAGGGGGGTGATTGTGTTTGCAGAGGTAATCAGAGAGGTTCCGTGACCCTTACATCAACGTGGGAGGTCCCTGCTATAACCACATTGCATCTTAATGAAATCACACTGTCTCATGACAATACTGATAATTTCAGTGGGCTTATCTCCAAGTGTGTGAACTTGAAGAATCTCACCTTAACTAGCTGCAAACTGCTGGGATCGAATAAAATTGATTTCAATATTTTTCATTCCCAACTATCTAATCTCACTATCGACAAGGTATGTTTGAATGTGAGATTGCTCAGTGTGTCTGCACCTAAACTCATGAATCTCATTATTAGAAAACATACAAATTCTTCAAGCAGGATTATGATCTCTGCACCTGACCTTGCCTACTTGCTCCTCCAATGCTATAACTGTTTAAAGTTCTCTGCTGATGATTTCCATTCTTTGGAGAAGGCGGATATCTCTATTATCGAACCATACAGGGAAGACCCTCAAAATATTGTTGGTCTTTTTCAACTTCTTCACGGTGTAAAAAATCTGACACTTAACTTGGAAATTCTCGAGGTATATAGCTATTGGTTCCTAATGTTTATAGAGTCGTAATTCCGGAAACATTAAAAAGATTCAAGCAAACAAAGTGTGGTGCTTTTTTTTTGTATCGAGTCCTTATAGTGGTAAAATCGTTTTGCATTTAGTGCCTCTACCGACGAGCTTATATAATTGTTTTGTAATTTTTGCTGCAGCATCTTTCTTCATCTGTGGAAATAATTTCGCATCAGCCTTCTCCGTTTGCTAACTTAAAGAGTTTAGAGATTTATCCTAAAATGGTAGAAAAGTGGCGGCTTCCAGTGCGGATAGTAAACGTGTCTACGGAAGTCAAAAACTATTTGCTAGATAGCTCTCCAGGGGCCACCTTCACAATGGTTACACGCGAGGTATTTACATCAAGTATACTCTTATCTGCCCTGCATCATACTTATAGCAGCAATTAGCACACGAAATTAGATCCTCGTGTTAGGGTTTCAAATTATATATGATGTTACCTTATTTTTTTATTATTTATTTATTTATTTATTTTTTTATCACCTGAGTTCAAAATTTATTTTGATGGTAACCTTTTGGTATTTTGTATTTGTTTTTGGTTTCATTTTTTGGAACTACTGTAGACATCTTCATTTTGTGAGAGCTTGCAAATGAAGCTAGGTTGAATGTTAGTTTTTTCGCTACAGCTGTTCGGTATGGCCCAAAAGCACATATGATATGGATGTTAGATGTCTTAAAATCTTAGTTACTATGCTGAACTTTACATATAGTGTTCCCATTAGAGAGTTGGATCTTTTGCTCACGTGCTAGTTTCTGAGACCTCTTTTCTTAGTATTGGAGTGGTGTTGGGTTATAAGGTACCTCACTCTAACCCGCCTTTTGACATAGCTGAGTAGGGTCAGCCTGCGTCATTGGCCAAATTTAGTTGGGCACCACACTTAAAGAAAAAGATGTCAGACCTGTTAAAAGAAATTTAGTTTGTCCAGTACTAGGAATTGTAAAAACATATGAATGGTTTTGTGAACTGTGAAATATATTTAAGCGATTTATGAATTTTCCAGTTTATTCTTAGTGTTATAATTGTAACACCTTGTTTCAACTACTTTCATGACATTTTATGGCGATCTCTATTTTAAACAGAATATCATTCGTATTTTGTTTTCGTTGATTTCAAGTAATTTACTTTCACCATTTTCTCCAAATGATTACCTACTTTAGATATCTTTTCCAGAAATAATGGAGGTTGCCTGAGACTGCTTTTAAAAGAAAAAGTGGTTGCGTAAAACGAATGAGAATAAAAATGATTATTGTTGTCAAATTCTATTGTGCGCATTGCAACCCTTTAGGGAAACTAAAATTAGCTTAGAAGATTTATAGTAGTTATAAGTTGTGAAGTCGATGTATGTGTTTGCACTATCTGCAAAATATATGATTCTGAGAATTGTAACTCCGCCCCTTGTTTTTGACAAAATCAAGCCAACTATGATGACATTTATACGAGAGATCAGTGTCTACTTATGTTTCCTATGAGCTCTATTGTATCATGCAGGAGATTATAGCAGAGAGGAATGCCACGCACGCGAAAAAACGTATGGCCGAACTACAAATGCGTCTAGAGCAAGTGAAAGCTGATATGGAGACCAACAGGGCTCATATTGAGCAAGAAAATGTACCAATGGAGAGCCGCAACACATTGATGGATGATGAACAGAATGCACTAGATGAGAATGAACTGCAGATTATTGAGGGAAACGTGGCACATATCAATAGCTGTTGGGAGAGTTTAGGTGAGCAGATTAAGCAGCGGAAAAAGAAGATTGATGACATCGTTTGTGAGTTGCGCGAAATTAAAAAATTGATGACAAAGCTGCCTGCATCAGACAGGGCTGAGATGCAACTATATTTTTCTAGTCTGTATGCACAAGCTGACATTGTCATGAAGAAGATAAGAGATTGCATGAAGATCCAATTAGATGAGAATCAAAGCCATTTAAACGTCTGCTTTCATGAACTTGCTACAACATTGCTGTTGTTTTCTTAGCAAATTGTTAGCTTGATTTCCCTTGCGCTCAAAGTGTGATAACCATAAACAAAATGGCAACTGTTGGTGCTACTTTTTCCTTTTGTTTTGATCCCAGGTCAAGTAATTTTTGTGATTACGACAATGCAATAGTCAACTACCTGCTCGTGCAACTTGAAATATAAATTTATAAACTTCTAAAACTTTGGACTCAACTACCCAAGGGATGTGTTATTACTTCTATCATGCAAAGTCAAGATGATCAAGTGAATTTGGGTTGTAATTTTGTAACATCCTCTATGCATTGATGTTTCTTTCCTAGCATTTTGAGACATTTTGTTAAGGCATTAGTGTGTTTGATCATGATGTCATCTTGTCACTGGTTACTCAGTTGCTAGTTAGGTTTCTCAATAAATAAAGATCGGAGTAACATTGTTTCTAAAGGTATTTGCTTATCCCAAGGTGTAAAGTGGTGACGGTGAACGGTCTCTATTAGGATTTTACCTTTGTTTATGTCTCTTTTAGTAGTGATCGACAGTTTCCATTATTAATCTTTGCGGTGGTGATGCAAGAGAAAAGAAAGAGGTTATGTGAACATTGTTATTTCGTACGATAACGTGCAAATTGCAGCTAATCTAATCAAATAAAACAATGTTATTATCTTATTTGTGCATGTGTTTCAGGCTCTTTGATTTGCTATTTATTATCAACACAAACGATACGGGTTAGAAACTATGATATTTAACATGATATCAAAAGATAATAAACTCGTTTGGTTTACAAAATAACTAATGATGATGTGAAGAAACTATTCATTTCAATAACTAAACGCAGAGGCGGAGCCAAAGGGGGCACGGTGGGCAAGTGCCCCCCAACCCAAAAAACTGTAGTGTAGATTTTTCGATATTTTGAGATATTTGTTGAATTTGCCCTCTTAGAAATTGTCTCCCCGTTTCTAACTTGAGAGTCAAAATCAAGTTTTTAGATATTTTTTTGAAGTGTAAGTTTTTTATTTTTGAAATATTGAAGAAGATGAACTCAAAAATGTCATTTTTTTGAATAGTGAAGCTTTTTTTAACAATGGTGGTGGAGGTAGAACTATAGAAGACGCATAGAAGAGATAATAAATGAAAAGAATAATAAATTTATATACTTGTTGTGTACTTTGTGTGGCTGTGTCACACCACACCACGTGGTGACTAAAATGATTAATTCTTTTGTTTAACTTTTTTCAAAAATATAAACTATTGGCTCCTTTGGAAGAATTCGAATTTCATCAAAGTTAAAGGTTTCATTCTATTTGAGGTAAGAAGAATTATTATTATTATTTTTTTTGAACGGCAGGTTAGTTGTTAGATGTTAGTTGTTAGTTGTTGGCTCGAGTTAGTGTCGCACCCTCGAGCAGAGATACCAACCGCGAGCCTCTCCTTAGGGGATAACCCCACTCCTATTCCCGATTCACCTGATATCATTAGAGCTTATGGTTCCAAAGACTTCCCGGTCGGTCACCCAAACCGGTACTACTCTCACTTGGGCTCGCTTAACTACTTAAGCCTTTACCACTAGACCACAAGCCCAATGATTGAGGTAAAAAGTAATTACTATATCAAATTTTGAAAAACAAACTCTAAATTAATATCAATTCTTCATCTTTATTCAATAGTTTATTGTTACTGCAAAAATATTATCGGCAACTTTAAACTTATAATCACCGTAAACAAAATAATTAAAAGATATTGCTCACTGAAAATATCAATTATAGCCGTCATCATAACGCGCAAATACATGCTAGTTTCTACAAAACATCGTATAACAAAACCTTTCTATGAGTTGTTTAGGCCATCCTCGAATATTCTTTTATAATTAAAATAGAGTAAGATAATTAGCAAAGGATTAAGGAAGACGTGTAGGAAGTGTAAACCAAACAATCGAGAAAGAAAAAGAATTAAAAAAAGAATATCCAAAAGATGAAATCTATCTTCTACATGGTTCCTTTATTTGACCAACTACCCACGACAAACATAATCCAAAAAATATAATTACTTATATACCACTCACTACTACTACAAACACTCCAACTAGCCCCACGAACATAAACAAACGTGCAAGATTAAGGGTGCGTTTAGTTGGGGTAACACCTTTGTTTTTTACAAAATATTTTATAGAAAAGAAGAAAAACAGATATTGCATTCAAATCAACGTTTTTCTTTACAAAACACAAAATCCTATATTTCATAACTTAACAAGAAAAATTTGAAAACAAAATTTAGTTTTTTTTTTTTTTTTTTTTTTTTTTTTTTTTTTTTTTTTTTTTTTTTTTTTTTTTTTTTTTTTTTTTTTTTTTTTTTTTTTTTTTTTTTTTTTNATTTTATTCTGTACATGAATTATCCAAATGGGTTACATCGTTTGATACGATATTCATTTTCTTTAACTTTAAAAAAATATATATATTATGGTGTTTTCCTTTGTTTTTTCGGTGAATTTTAGTGTGACTTAATATTAATACCGTCATTTTGTCTATATAATACTCAATTGGGGATAACCGAAACCCGCGGGGAAAACCCGAAAAACCGATGGATTTTATAAACGGGTGCCCATCGGGTTTTGGGGCGGGTTTGGGTATGGATTTCATAAACGGGTACGGGTACGGGTTCACTAAAACCCGACCCAAACCTGACCCGTTGCCATCCCTAACTACTATACTCCAACTACCCACCAAAAAAACGTGCATTTCCTTGAAAAAAGAAAAGACAAAATGGGTGGAAAATGGTGGTGCTTTGGTAACGATGATGATGATGATGAAGTGAGTGATCTTGATCCTGTACTTCTAGTGAGTGGTATTGGTGGCTCTATTTTGAACTCCGAGTCTAAAAGCTGGTTTGGGTTAATAACCACAACCACCCGTGTTTGGGTTCGTATTCTTCTCGCTGATTTGGAGTTTCGTAAGAGAGTCTGGTCTCTTTATAACCCACAAACTGGTACAGTAATTTATTTGGTTTGTTTATGTTGCATTTTTTTAGTTAATGTGTTTTGGATTCTGTTTGGTTGGTTTTATGGGATTCTGTTTATTTGTCATTTTAAGGGGTGTTTTGGTTTTTCTGTCTGGTGACAAAGCATGTTGATGAGTTGTGCGTATGACCGAACCGGACCAAGGACCGAATATGAGGAAAAGGATGGACCAAAATATATTAGGTTTGCTCGGGCGTGTTTGTCGGTTCAGTTCGGTCCGCGGTCCAATGTACTAAGTGAAGTTACTTGCATAACTTTTGATGTCTCTATTTCTTTTTGAAAAAACAATCAAAATTTTAAGCACCCAACACCATAAAAGTGATTATTATAACAACTTCAAAGATCAGTAAACTGTTTATATAATTATTGTGTTTTGATGCATAACTATAAGTTATTTAAAGTAACATAAGCAGTTTTTAGCTATTAAGGTTACAAGTTGCTTATTTCGAACGGCTTATCTGAGTAATTTAAAATTGCATAAGAAGTTGCCAAACACCACTGGATTATTTTTATGATATTGTGATTATTTATTATCACACAAATGCAAACATCCGAAAGTCAAAATAAGGCATGTAGTTACTGGTAGTAGTTTTGATTTTTTCCTTTTTGAAATTTTTTGCATATAAAGTTTGATTAGATATTTAGATTGTTTAAAGATTCTTTGCTGTGAAAAATGTTGGATAGTAGGTAAATGAATAATTAAATACTTCTAGAAGTAGAAGCACGTGACTGTTCTCATTAGATTAATGATGGCGATATGCCTTTGTTTTGATTATTAAAATGTGGAATCTTGTTAATCTGGTAAAAGTTGTGTTTTGGTTTTTCAGGTTATACAGAAGAATTGGATGACAGTTCTGATATTGTGGTTCCCGATGATGATTATGGGCTATATGCGATTGATATTTTGGATCCCTCGTTTGTAAGTTTTCGCTAGTATCTATTACAATTTTTACTATACAGATATGGGCAAGCAAGATTATACGAGTGTATATTTTGAGAATTGGGTGTCTTATATATTTACGACATTGATATCTTGTGGCATTTCAGTGGATAAAACTTTTACATATTACGGATGTATACCATTTTCATGACATGATCGATATGCTCATTGGTTGTGGATACAAGAAAGGAACCACATTGTTTGGATATGGATATGACTTCCGCCAAAGCAATAGGTATTTCCCTTTAGCTTTCATCAATAAAGGGGTGTTTGGACATGTGCTTATGATTATTGGGGTGTTTGGACATGTGCTTATGATTATTGCTAATTAAGGAATTTTATTTAAACCTTCAAATAAACTAAAAGCTGGTTTATCAATTTAAGCACCATCCAGTGATATTAGTTAACTTTTCCTGTATTTTCTTGTAGAATCGACAAAGCAATGGATGGCCTCAAAGAAAGATTGGAGACGGCATATGAAGCTGCAGGTGGTAGAAAAGTCAACCTTATATCACACTCGATGGGTGGATTGTTAGTGTCATGTTTCATATCACTCCATTCCGATGTATGCCACACATCCAATGACCTTTTTTCTACTTATTCATATGATTATATGAATCTGAACTTCATTCTACATGAGGAAAATGACATGTGTCGACTTGCTATAGGTGTTTGCCAAGTATGTGAATAAGTGGATAACTATCGCAACCCCTTTTCAAGGTAATTATGCTGCTTTTGATTGTTCAATGGATATGATTAATAGTTATGTGCTTGTCATGCGTTGACTGTTGTCATTTGATTCAGAATTAGTAGGAAATTATGATTCTTTCTTAAATTATATGTCCACTTGTAACTGTGACAGCCAGTGTTTCGAAAGTGAGGATTCTTTTTTGTTTGTTTAGGTACTCCCACATACAATGGTGTGATGTTAAGAAATACTTCCTGAAATTTTATGTTAACGAATTGATACTAAGTTTCTTTTGTTTGCCAAGTAAGCCATGCATTGTCCAAATCAAGGTCTTAAAATATGTTTTCGAATATGTTCTTAAAAATGATTTGTTAAGTTGCACCCTAAATCATTCAAATGCACCAGCATGTTGCATTCGGTGAAAGCCTCCTTTTGTTATTATTAGTATTTCAAATGTCATAAATCGACATGACTAAACAGAATATTGTGCATGGGGTGTTGTAGATGGTAAAAGGTTAATGATTGCCAAATCTTAAATGAGCTTCATGTAATCCAAGTTCGGCAATATTATGATGATTTTATATTTATTATTAACTTTTTGAGCAAGCTAAAATCTAAGTATATATGTATCAGGCGCACCAGGATGCATCAATGATTCTCTTTTAACTGGATTACAGTTTGTGGAGGGACTTGAAAGCTATTTCTTTGTGTCAAGGTGGTCAATGCATCAACTGGTAATGTTTCTGTTCAGATATTTTATGTCTGCGCTGTTTATGTCATACATGGGTGTTTGGATCTGCATTTTGTAGCTGACAATCCAAAGTCGCTATAATCACCTCTTTGATGTTTGGTTACTCAAATTGTGTTTTTGGTAATCTGGTTTAATAATCTTTTTTACCCAGTTGGCCGCCTTGCTAATGCAAAAACATAACTATCTCAAAAAGAAATAAATATCCTTTTTTTGACCTATATGAAGGACTTTTATTCCCTTTTCACATAACGTTTCTGATTCAGTTATAAAAATTTCTTCTTGGTCACTTGATCTATATCAATTACTTATGAAATCAGAACTTTGCAAGCACTTCAACATCTGCTTATTATAACCTCAAACAACATACACACACCCAAAAGCTGCCTTCGATATCAAATAATCAATTTTAAAATGTCTAAATGTCCATTCTGTTACGGCTGAATTGCTTATTCTGGTTATTCAGCATCAAATAATCACTTTCAAAATGCACATCAAACCATTACATGCATACCTCTAAAAAGTAAACACATAAGATGGTGAATGGTTAATGTTTTGTGTCTTTCAGTTGGTGGAATGCCCATCGATATATGAGATGCTGCCTAATCCTGAGTTTAACTGGAAAAAGCAACCTGAAATTATAGTTTGGCGAAACCGTTCTGAAAATGGACAAGATACGGTTAAAATGGAAAGATATGGCACATCTGGAAGTGTGGGTCTGTTTGTAGAAGCATTAAAGGACAATGAGGTAATTGCTTTTTACCGTGTGTCAAATTTTCATCTAAGAAATAGTAGGTCTGACTCTCTATTTTGGCATTAAAAAACTGGCAGATAGAGTATAACAAGAAGACTATACCCTTGCCATTCAATTATGATATCTACCAATGGGCTGCTACTACACGCAAGATGCTAAACAGTGTACGGCTACCCGAAGGAATTTCTTTCTACAACATATATGGAACATCATTGGAAACCCCTTTTGATGTGTGGTATGTTGTGAAGCCTTAGTCTTGACAAGAAAGAACTTGGTTTAAAAGCTTTAAAA
>LBNU01012228.1:0-92129 GCA_014162995.1 Artemisia annua
TATACAAGTTGCTTATCTTCACAAGATTCCCTATTCGATGATTACAAAAAGGGGAAGGAGTTAACATGAAGATTATTTGCAGCTTCATTTATCTGTGTTTGTTTCATTCACGGAGATGATTACATCTCAACTTCTCTATTTAAGGGGAAGTTCGTACTCGACTTTGTTTATTTTATCATCATAAAAAAGACAAAATAAATACAAGAATGAAACAATGGGATTGAAGATTATCATCATTGAAGATTGTTGAATTCATGAAAATAGTTTTGTAATATCAAATAGGGGAAGATTGTTGGGCCATATACAATTGTGTATATGTGATTTGATACAACAAAACTACATATGCTTCAATGAAGATAATTGAAGGACTAAATATGCATAATGAAGATTCTACAAGCTGATGGAGTATATGCAAAATACTTATCTTTATTAAAGATATCAGAAGATCTTGCATAGAAGATTACAGAAGATATTGTTTTACTTGTAGGTTAAGTTTGTAACCCTAGCACCTCTATTATATAAAGAGATGACAGGCACGTAGTTTATAATAAGAAATATACACACAAACATACACGTCCCATATATTATTTAGTTCATAGCTTCAAGGTTGTAAAACCCTATCACTATTAAGGGTGATCGTATTAATAATATTGAGGCTTAGTTTGATATTATTATTGTGTTCTGCTATTCTTATTGTTCATGTTCTTCTTAGCCTTACTGAGTAGATTCCGCATACTCATTAAAGTTACAGGTAGAATTCCACTTAGTAGTTTTGTAATTGTTCAAGATGGCTAAACCCTTTATAAGTTAAAGGTTAAAGATCCATACTACAACAACTGTCTACGAATTGGGATCTACAAAAAGTAGTAACCCATTGTTTCCTTTGGGTATCCTACGAAGATGCACTTCACAGATCTTTGTTGGAGTTTATCTGCAGAGTCACGTTTAACATACGCCTCGCAGCCCCAGACCTTTAGATAAGACAAGTTAGGAGCTTTTCCAGTCCATAACTCATATGGTGTCTTATCAACCTTCTTTGTGGGAACCATATTAAGAATGCGAATAGCAGACTCCAAAGCATAATCCCAGAATGAGAAGGGAAGATTTGTTAGATTAAACATAGATCGTATCATGTCTTGCAATGTACGATTTCTTCTCTCAGATACACCATTTTGTTGTGGAGTATATGGAGAAGTAAGGTGCTGGACAATTCCTTCCTTAGCTAGATAATCTATAAACTCTTGACTCAGGTATTCACCACCTCTATCGGATCGAAGAGCTTTAATCTTCTTTCCAAGTTGCAACTCTACTTCTGCTTTAAACACTTTGAATGTTTCAAAGACTTCATGTTTATGTTTAAGTAAATAAACATAACCATAACGACTATAATCATCCGTAAATGTTAAGAAGTAGCTAGCACCCCTCCTTGACACATGTCTAAGTGGTCCACACACATCTGTGTGAATAAGACCAAGTAGATCAGAAGCCCTTTCAATCCTATTTTTAAAAGGTTTCTTTGTCATCTTGCCAGCAATACAAGATTCGCACTTATCAAATGATTCATCATTGATCTTTTCTAAAAGCCCATCGCGTTGCAGCTTTTCCATGCGAGTCTTGCCAATGTGAGCAAGTCGACAATGCCAAAGATAAGAAGAATCCAGACCTTTCTTGATTCTCTTATGGTTGATGCTATACATTGAATTATTATTAAAAGCATTATCATTATTATTCATGTCCAACTCAAAAATACCATTCACAGCAATTGCATTAAAATAAAATACACCATTTAAAGAAACTGAAATTCCATTGCTTGAAATAGTATGATGATAACAAAGGTCTAACAAACATGAAAAAGAAATTACACCTCTAACAATTGACGGTGCATAATGACAATTATTTAAAGATAGTTCTAGGCCCGAAGGCAACACTAAATTAAATACTCCTATAGCTTCAACTCCTGCAGGCGCTCCATTACCCACGTGCAAGAATTGTTCTCCATAGGACAACTTTCTCTCCACTCTAAACCCCTGCAAAGTATTGCAGATATGAATACCACAGCCCGTATCATATACCCATGAATTCAGTTTATGAGATAAAAAAAATAATTCAATCATAAAGAACGCACCTGATGATGAACTGGGTTGACCAGATTCACTCTGCTGCTTCTTTTGTCGCAAGTCATTGATGTAGATCGCACAATTACGTTTCCAGTGCCCTACTTGATGACAATGGTGACAAGCCTATTCCTTCTTCACGGGAGGATTCGCCTTAGGCTTCTTGGGTTGGTTTTGATTCACCTTTGGATATGGTTGATAGGCCAAAGTCTACTTGCCTTTATCAGCCTTACCCTTACCCTTGTTCACATGCGATTTTTTCTGGATCCTACCCCCTTAAATTGCCAACACTTGTGGGGTAGGTGCCTTGCCCTTAGCTGGTAGATGCTTCTCATAGTCAACAAGCAATGCGAGTAACTCTGAGACTGTCTTCCCCGAGCAGTGCATGTTCCAGTTTTGCACAAAACCAGCAAAATCCTTGTTAAGGGATCTGTTGATTAAGTGAACTTGAACATTGTCGGGGTAACCAAATCTGACCCTGTGAAGTTGATCAAAGAATTCTCTCATCTCATTCACATAGTCTTCAGCTGGTTTTCCATCACCATGCTTGCATCTGTGTAATTTTTCAAGAGACTCATACAATTCAACTGCTGGAGACTTTTCATAAACCTTCTTGAGTTCATTGATCATGTCGAATGGAAAGTAATACTCAAGCTCCTTTTGCATTACTAGTTCCATACTTTGAAGCATCAAGCATCCAACTTCATTGTACTTAGCATGCTCCACTCTCCATTAAGCCTTTTGCTGCTCGGTGGCAGTCGGGCCAGTAGGTTCATCAGGGCAAGGGGTCTGCAAATAATTGAGCTTACCAGTCGCTCTCAAGACAATTTTGAGCTATCTGTGCCAATCATTGAAGTTTTTCCCGGTCAATTTAGCTCTCTCAAGGTGACCCTTGAAAGCAGNCATCAAGCATCCAACTTCATTGTACTTAGCATGCTCCACTCTCCATTAAGCCTTTTGCTGCTCGGTGGCAGTCGGGCCAGTAGGTTCATCAGGGCAAGGGGTCTGCAAATAATTGAGCTTACCAGTCGCTCTCAAGACAATTTTGAGCTATCTGTGCCAATCATTGAAGTTTTTCCCAGTCAATTTAGCTCTCTCAAGGTGACCCTTGAAAGCAGCAAGCACGGAGTTATCGGGTTGAGCCATTTCTACAGAAAAAGTTCAAACATTAGTATTTTCGATAATGAAAATATTTTCAAGTAAACATAATACCCATTGATATATTCATATAACCACCTTAGTTTCTTGAAAACCTAGGATCCAACTTTTCATAATTTCACTACATCAGTTGATTTGCTAATAGTGAAAGTACAAAAGATGGTAATCTGTCGTACAATAATTGGCAAACAAGTTTTCCAATTCCTAGATGATTTATGGGATTTACTTCAAGTTGATTCATCAACTTTCCATGTAAGCATGTTTCATCCTATTTCATGCCTTAAGTTCTAGGTCTCACGCATCAACTTAATTAAGTCGTCTAACTTAGAAACTGCAAATTATCCATGTGAGGTCTCACGCTCACTCGGAAATTTGCCTTGTCATTAATCTTTGGCCTAGGCCTCACGCATACCAAAGAAAAACTCCAAGTGTCCCTTATAGTTAGATGGCATGTAACTTAAATTATAGGGTATTTAATTTGATGTGATAATCAAAAACATGTATAAAGATGCATGCACTCATCTTTATAACATTAGGGTTTCAAAACATTTTTTATTACCAATTCGTAAGATAAAGTTAAAAGCTTTTGTTTGAGGTATTGGGTTCACCAATTAAGAAGAACCATCAATTATCATCCACCGAAGTGGAATTGTGGTAAATCATCCTTAAGATGATATTGTACACCCAATGGTGATGTAAGTAAGACGTCTTTAACTAAATCATAAGTGCATGGAAACCAAAGGTAGACTCTATGCTCTTTCCAAACCTTGTTTCCATCACTATGAATTAGCTAAAAAAGACTTACTTGCACAACCATATGTACAAAAACATCAATCAAACACAAAGTTTATAACTTTCATCTTAAAACATATTAAAACTATTACAATACAAATCTCGTCGCGAGGATGCATTTAACGCATTACGGCATGTAAGGCCAACCCCTAAGTATGACACATAAGATTTCGTATTGTAAAGTTCTTAATAAAATTATGTTTCACCATTATTAGTCCAATTAATTTTCTTTTCAAAAAATTACCCTTGTTATTGCTTACAACTTTGATAAACACATAACACATAAACAAGTACTTTAAAAGAAAACAAATAATCAACTAATAAATAATGAAAAGATGAAACAATTAGCCACCTGCATACTTTTAATTAGACAAACCCTAATTAAATCAATTCTAGGTTTAACGTGTATAATTAACTAAAGCTTTCACTTTGCACAAGTGAGCCACATCCATCGAATAATCGATTGCGTAAGCTAGAGTTGATTAGTACACCACATAACAAGTAAATTGATTTTAATTATACTTGGGGTCTTCCCCAATTTTAGATCTATCTAAGAATAAGATGTGGAACATATACTTGCAATCAAAACAATTAAACAATCCATGACTAACATGCATGTTTCATCATGGATTCATGCATAACAATTACCACATAGTTCACATAAACATGTTACAAACCTAGGGTTTCTAACCATTAATTAATCTTTAATTAATTAATACAAACCCTAATTAGGGTTTTATAAAAAAACGACCCCCCCAAAAAAAATTAGAGTTAGGGTTTTGATTTTTCTTTAAAAAAACTAAAAGAAAACCCTAGAAAACATTAACATGTGTATCTAAAACAATTAAATATGCGTTTTTTTTATAGTTTTAGTAAGCAATTACATGTTATACATGGCTCGTGATGGCACTGTTATAATTTTAATACTATGACTATCATATATTATTAGTATAACAAGTAGCACAAGTTGCGGAAGCGTAGGATCAAGTACAACACATAATAGTTAACCAAAACATAAAGAAAACGTACCGTATGCAAATCTTGTTTCTTGAACTTAGAAGAACAATAGATCTATGATAAACCCCTTACCGTTTTTTTTTATCGATCTCTTGATAATAACTAAAGTAAGTTATTACCTCGTTCTTGTACACACAAACTCTAGTGAATTAAAGATTATGCAAGTAATATGAAACACTTTGATTTGTAAAACCAAAATCGAAAACCCTAAGGAGTTGGGGTTGTACGATCGGCCACAAGAGGAAGGAAGGAAAAGAAAACCAATTTTAGGGTTATGTGTACAAGAGTCAAAAATCAATAACCCTTGGTTTTCTATATATACTAGTAAGGAGACTTTGGGAACAAGTTAGGGCAAGGGAATCCCCTTCCCTTTGGGCTACACGACCGGCCACAAGGACCCAAGGGTCCTTCCGGATCCTTCTTGTCTCCAAATTTCATTCTAGTCCTTCACGTTTGGTTTTAACGATAGTTAGTCCGTACGGTTAATAACTAACGACCGTTAAGTCCATTTAGTGTTTAAATAATTATATATACATAACATTTAATATATAATTATATTACTTTAATTCTCGTTTGTATTGTGTGCAATCCCGAGGTCTCGGGTTCGATACTAGACATTTACACGTTAATAAAATAACCATATTCCAACACTTATCATCAATGTTATTTAAGCTTTACAATCTAACTTACGTTGATCCTTATATGCTTGACTCGGTATAGGTTCACCTTGTGGATATGCTACACTTGGTGCTCTTCTCAGAATGTCCATTCGACCTACAATGATAGACTTCATCAAAGTTTATCCATGTTGTCTCTCTTCAATATACCTCAAGAACCGTTCTTTCCATTGCAGATATTCTCTTGTGTCTAACACTGAATTTTTATTCCAGACCTCATAGTCATCAAATCTCTGCAAGCCACAACAGCTGTAACAACACTTGAACCCGATTCCATCTCGATTAATTTCAATAAATACTCAACTGATAAACAACAAATAACTTGAAACTCAACAAAAGAAAAAGAGTTAACTACATTTTTGGTCCTTGTGGTTTACCGGGTATTACGGTTTTGGTCCAATAGTTTAAAATGTAACGGATCTTGTCCAGAATCCGCTCACCCGTAACACTTTTGGTCCATTTTTTTGTTACGGGTGAGGCGGTCGGGTAGGGCATAACGATTAATCAGTTAGGCGGGGATTAATCGGGGATTAATCGGATTGAAATTTTTATGCACAAAATTGTAATTTTAGATATTATATTATATTATATGTATGAGATAAGCATAATGCATCTAAGTTCAAATATTTCAAGTGTCAAAATATAAACATAATACATAATTCTTCAAAGTTTAAAGTCAAACATAGATATTACTCGGTTTGTTGACTATTTTTAAGCGATCTTTGACTGATTTTGTCCGATTAATCAGTTTTTTGACCGATTTTTAAGCGATTTTGTTGACCGATTTTTAAGCGACTTTGTTCGATTAATCCGATTAGACCAATTTTGTCCGATTAATCGGTTTGTTGACCAATTTTTAAGCGATCTTTGACCAAAGCGATTAAATAGGCCGATTATGATAAATCAAGGCGCTTAGTGAGCGATCAGCGATTATGCGAAGATTAATCGGCCACCTGGACCGATTTTTACAACAGTGAGTTTGACCAATTAAAACACACAAAATGACTAAAGTACCCTCATCTTAATGGACTAAAAGCGTTACACTCAGCAAACCATAAGGACCAAAAATGTAGTTAACTCATAAATTAAAAAAAAAAACCTTTTAACAACTAAAAACTTTTATAGAAATTAAAAACTATCTAAAAAAATCGAGATAAATTCTGAAATTTTTATCACAACTAAACTTAAGTAAGAAGTAATTTTATTTTTAGAAAGAAAGTGAATTTTAAAACTTACGAAAATATCTTTTACGATTTAGTAACTAAAACTACCTTTTAATCTATATATAATACTAATAAAATACTAAAATTTTTATAAAATCTATAATAGTTATAAAAACTGCTTATAAGTTGACAGAAATTTAAGAACTAATTTTCTTAATAAAAAATCTCTTTTCTAATTACTTTTAGAATTAATGCACGTTTTTCTATATGTTTTATTATACGTTTTTATATGAGTTTTTATACACGTTTTCATATACGTTCTTATAAACACATTTTTATACAAGTTTTTTATATACGTTTTTATATACTTTTTTATCTACATTTTATATGCGTTTTTATATAAGTCTTTATATACATTTTTATCTACGTTTTTATATATGTTTTTATCTACGTTTTATATGCATTTTATCTATGTTTTTATAGTTTATCAAAAAATTTATCTATGTTTTAATCTACATTTTTATATACGTTTTTTTATTCATTTTGATATACGTTTTTATATATGTTTTTATCTACGTTTTTACATACGTTTATCTACATATTTAAACATAGACAAAAACGTTTATAAAAACATGCGTAAAAACATATTTATAAACGTAGATAAAAATGCAAATAATAGCATAGAAAAAAGCGTATACAGAAAAATATATATAAAAACATAGATAAAAACGTATATAAAAGCGTATATAAAAATATATATAAAAGCGTTGATAAAAGCGTAGATATTTAAAAAAAAAAAAAAAAGTATGTAAAAACGTATAATAAAATGCATACAAAAACATATAAAAAAATGTGTAAAAAAGCGTGTATAAAAATGTGCATAAAAACTTCTATAAAAACGTATGTAACAAGATACATTTTTTTTATATATGTTTTTATCTATGTTTTAACATACGTTTATCTACATATTTAAAAACATAGACAAAAACGTTTATAAAAACATGTATAAAAACATATTTATAAACGTAGATAAAAATGCAAATAATAGCGTAGAAAAAAGCGTATACATAAAAATATATATAAAAACGTAGATAAAAACGTATATAAAAGCGTATATATATATATATATATATATATATATATATATATATATATATATATATATATATATATATATATATATATATATATATATATATATATATATATATAAGCGTTGATAAAAGCGTAGATATTAAAAAAAAAAATGTATGTAAAAGCGTATAATAAAATGCATACAAAAACATATATAAAAATGTGTAAAAGAACGTGTATAAAAATGTGTGTATAAAAATGTGCATAAAAACTTCTATAAAAACGTATGTAACAAGATACATTTTCAAGCAATTAGCCCTTTTCAAAGATATGAATTTATTTGTTTTCAAACTATTGGACTAAAAGTGAAACACTCGACAAACCACAAGGACTAAAAATAATGTAGTTAACTCTTTTATTTAGCAATATAGATGAAAAGACGAGAATACCATCAGACTTAACGGTCAAAATTGGTCAAACTAACGGCCAACGAAAAATTGGACCAAACCCGTTACGGGTCAGCGGATTCTGGACAAGATCCGTTACATTTCAAACTATTGGAATAAAAACGTCATACCCGATAAACCACAAGGAACAAAAATGTAGTTAACTCAAAGAAAAAAGTGAGATGATAGCTCTATTGTGTTCATATTGACATTTTGGGCTTGTAAAATTTATAGTTGGCCCAAAAATAAAATTAAAAAGTATACCACCATCAGCCAACAGGTCCCGTACCATGATACCAAACAAAATACCCGGAACAGTGACTAAAAAATAAGTTCATCACAGCTTTTCAAGTTTAAGGTGACACCTTTTAATAATTTATTACTCCGTATTATTTTGTTGTTTATTTAATTTAATAAAACACTTGTGAGAAACACATTCGTTGTAGAATTTGCAGATTTTTGCAAAATTGTGTAAGATTAATGTTACTAAACATAAAACGGGTATACATATGAGGTTTCCAATGTTCAAATACTCGGGGAGGGCGAGTTTTTGACTAAAGTGTACGCGACTTAATAGAGGTATCTTGTAAACAGTGGCGGAGCTAGAAAAAAATTTTGGGAGGGCCGAAACAATTTTTGTTCCCGAAGAACATTAAATGGGAGGGCCGAAACAATTTTTTTTTTTTCGGAATAACACATGAAATCGCGAAAAAATACACTAACGGGCTTAGGCTTAGGGTGGCCGGGACCCTTCCCGGTCCCTTAATAGCTCCGCCCCTGCTTGTAATCCCGTTTCCGACTCTTCTATTGTTAGGAGGTTAGGTGCCTTTAATACTAGGCCATTTGGTGGCGGTTTGTTTAAGCTTAATTATAGGCTTATACTTGTTCGGCTATGTAAGCCCCATTGTTTTGGCTTATTTTGGAACTTATGAGCTTATATAAATTTATTATCTCATAACAACCTTCTATAAGCCCAAAAGTTTTATAAGCCGGAAAAAATTGCGCTTATAGATTTTAGTATATATGTATCACTTATACATGTTCTTGTTGGCTGAATTAACATATGTTCTAAGGGGGTGTTTGTTTAAGCTTATTTTTGGGCTTATGGAGTTATGGGCGTACTTGACTGCACTTATATTTCATAATCGCACTTTTTCATGTTATGAGCTTACTTTCCATCTTTAGCAAGCTCAAAAGTCCAAAATTAAGACGGAAAAACCGGGCTTATGAAATATAGGCCGAGTCAAATAAGCTAATAAGCTCAAACATTATGTTAAATAAACACCCCCTAAGCTTAATAGTGTATCAATCCTCTTTGTGCGGTTAACTTGTGTCTGAATAATTGCAAGTTTTAATTTAAAGTTAGGCTGTTAAGTTTGGTGAAAACACCTAACCACACATTAAACATTTTAGATAAAGAGCGCCTCGCAGATTTTGTTGTATTTGGTCAGATGGATGAAGTTTATAAGGGAATTAGTTATGATCTTATGGATCATGTATGGCGCAATTGCAGAACACATATGTTAATATACTTCCTCGGAGTTTAAAATTGAGATTCTTTTTTTTTTTTTTTTTTTTTTTTTTTTTTTTTTTTTTTTTTTTTTTACGAATGTTAAATACGAGAAATACTATTACACTCTATCAAACATCTTATATCGTAGCTTCCTAACGTTTATTTTAATTGGCAGGTACAGCAAAAAATGTCTCTATTACGGAAACTGTACGCTAGGATATCGAATCTATGATCTGAATTAGTTGATGTTGGATATGAGTGATTTTGGATTGGAGTGACGTCCCAATCTAGTGACGGGGGTTTTCGAAAATCTACTTACGTCGTATCTGAGTGACGAAGAAATTGTGGGAAGTAGATGTCGAATGCTAGTGACGTCGAAGTATTGGACGTCGCACTCTAGTGAACGAGAGATTTTATCTACGGTGACGTACGACGTTTAGTAATGTCGAATTATTGGACGGTCGAATCTACGGTATGGAGATTATGTGACCTACGAGTAGACTTTTAGTGAGGGCACATTCGTGATTCTTCTTCTTTTGGTTGTTTACCGGATGACATTGTTTCAATAATTTTGAACAAATTAATTGATTTGAGAACACTATGCCTTTGCAAACTCGTCTGTTCTCGGTTCTACTTGATTTCCCATCTAGTTCACACCATTTCTTTCACTGCTCCTAGTGATCCCAAGTTTGATAAGTGTGTGTACAAGTCTTTGAAGAAGTTCAGAAGACTCAAGTCTCTTTCTATCGAACTTCCTCCTACCACTAAAGTTGTTGATCCTCGTTATTTTTTCAAGTGGAAGATTAATATGGATAAGAAATTCAATTCATATGTATTTCTATCAGCAGATGCAGTTTGTGATCTCCGAGAAACATTTCCTAAAGACAATGTTCACGATGCTAAAGAAGAGGAACTAGAAGACATTGTGTTGTTAAGGAAAAAACAGAAATGTCACGTTTTAGCTGATTGTCTGATGGATGCAGGATATAGGCGAAGGTTGGTGTTGCATTTTATTAGACGTTTCCCATTGTTGGAGAATGTTTCCATTAAGGATACTGGTAAAAGGGGGAGGATTTCACTTAGTCGTGAAAAAATTGTTGAGTTAAGGAACTGGATATGTTCAGACCCTGAAACTGCTAACGAGAAGATGAAGGATGTAGGTTATCCCCGCGCGCTGAATTATTGTGATGTCCCTTTCTTGAAATTGCCAGCGTGTGGGTACATGATGGAGGGGGTAAGTTTTTTTTTATTGGAGGTGGGTGATGATAATGATGATTCTTTTATGAGATTTAATCTGGATGATTTTGAAGATAGAGAGGAGGCTGCTTATAGTGAAGCTGGGATGAAGATTTTTACTGAACATAGGGGCCGTAGGGGATGGCGCAGGATGGCTGGTGCCCGCCTGCCCGGTGATGTAGTATGAATCATGTGTATCCCCTCTACTTCACTATGGTACGCTTTTTACTTATGAGTTTTCCTTTTTTAATAGACTGTGTTTTAGTTTGAATCTTGAAGTAATTGAATATTGAGTTACTTATATCTTAAATTCGGATTGATATACAAGTGAACACTTCTGAATGAATAATTGTGAACTTGTTAGATTAATATAAAAAAAGGTAGTCCCTCAGAAAAAAAAAAAATTCTTTCCAAAAAAAAGCAGTTAGAATGTGATAAGACTCGTAAAGCTTGTCGCACATTAAGAGCTTAGGACCCTCATCCATTGCAACTATAATACTATACATATAAAGGTTGTTTTCTTATGAGTCAATCAAACATAAAGGAGTGTGTGAACACAGTTTGTCTGCCTCAACCCTCATTTGAATCAGACAATTAGCATAAATATATGAAAGTGTTTAAGAATCACTGTTTTCTTTATTCTCTATTGGTTATTGTAATAAAACCTGCTGAATGATTATCATCATAATGGGTGCATTTATTTTGGAACGCATTTGTTAGACACTTCTAACACGCCATGTGAATAACAGGTTCAAGAGCACCGAAAAAAGTTTCCTGTTGCCACTATCCTAATGCAGTACGCATATATCTCATGAAAAGACAGTTCAAGTAAAGGTAGTAATGTTAGAAAGAAGGTTTCAGTAGTAGTTGTATATCCGTTGTATTTTGAAGGTAATTGTAGTTGGCAGTAGCGGAACTAGGATTTCAAAATAGGGTATGCACTTTTGCTCGAATGGTCCTCGAAGGGTCCTTGAAGGGTATGCACCCTATGTTTTTTACACTACCCATCGAATTTTAGGGTATGCACGTGCATACCCGTGCTATAAGCTAGGTCCGCCCCTGGTAGTTGGATATTATGGTATATATTAGTAGCTTTCGTTGTGAACTGTTATATCTTATGCTTGTAAAGGTAGAAACTACGGTTTTGGAAAATCTGATATCAAATTGGCTGGGACGGCTACCATTTTTCATATTTGGTCTTCTAGTCATAAGTTGGCAACTTTTCTTTTCCCCAAACTTGTATATGTTTGAATTTGAGGTTGAAATTTTTATACAAGGAATCCTGCTGTTATTTGTAGCGATAAAATGAGTGCTTTTAGATTAAAATTAAACATATGGTTTGAAACTCTATTTTTGAGGTTTTTATGTTCTTACAGCATTGCGAAAGAGTAAGATGTCTAGTTATGTTATAAAAATAGTAGGATATTTGCGGGATGCCGTGGCTGCAAATAGATGATTAAATTTTTCGGCAGGCCGCTTTTTTTGGGCGTACCCATATCACAGTTGAATACAAATATATCCACATTATTGTACAATCCACGTTACAAACAACAATGGTTTCGATCATTGTAGCGACTTCCAATCCATTGCATTACAAGATAGATTATCTCAACCTAAAAATAGACCAGTAAGGTAAATGTTTACTTTTAACATCATACTGTAGCTAGCCAAGTCTGATTGTTTACTTCCTTCTTAGACTGTTATTGTTATTCAGTTGGTGTCTGGAATTGCTCATTTCAACTGTTAGGTATCTGCATCTCTGCATACCCAAGGTAAACACGTAAACAGTTTTAACCAAACACTCAAGATATAGCACTTTAATGAGAGATATATCAAACACCTCTCATTCTAATACCAAATTACCAATATCTCTTTTTACGACTCAATGGTTTGGGATGGCTGTACATATCGTTGTGAAACCTTCGACTCAATATGACACGTGCATGGAGAATACTAGATCTAGCATTCTTGCCTAATAACGTCTTGTTGACAGCCCACAGATCACCACGAGTGGCTCAATATAAACGTTATTGTCTATCGAAGATGTTGTGAGAAGTGATTCATATTTAGAAAGACAGACTACTCTTTCTTCTCCAAATTATATTCGCGTGACATTATTTTAGTTAGGAAACTTAGTAATGTACAAAGGCAAGTTGGGGTTCGCTTTAAATTCATTCATCCATCGTATAGTTTATAGGAGCTTTGGGTTCTTTGGAAGAAAACATATGTATAGGACAAGGAACAAGATACCGAAAGGATGTTACTCGAGGCCTTATATGATCCAAATAAGAGCATATCGAGTCATTAACCTTGTGAGATGTTCGTCTTTTGATCAGATTTTGAATCAATGGATTTTATGGGTGAATAAAAATCATAATGCTTCTTCCATTCCGGTTGCAAAAAATAAAATAACTTGTAATTCAACACCCCCGCAGCAAAATGCACTTTCACTTTATTTAAATCATTCATGACCACGTGAAACCTTAAGTATCTTTAAGAGATTCACCCGAAAGAGCAGCAAAAGTTTCATACTTGTACAATGTTTTGTTCATTCTCATTTAATTTGAGTTGCAACTTTTGAACCTTGCAAAATTCTTTCAAGAGCTTTCCACATATCAAATGCAGACTCACAACTATCAATCATCATGTAAATGTCATTTGGAACACTTAGCATCAATGTTCTTTAAGCTTTACAATCTAACTTACGTTGATCCTTATATGCTTGACTCAGTATAGGTTCACCTTGTCGATATGCTACACTTGGTGCTCTTCTCGGAATGTCCATTCAACCTACAATGATAGACTTCATCAAAGTTTATCCATATATGTTGTCTCTCTTCAATATACCTCAAGAACCGTTCTTTCCATTGCAGATATTCTCTTGTGTCTAACACTGAATTTTTATTCCAGACCTCATAGTCATCAAATCTCTGCTAGCCACAACAGCTGTAACAACACTTGAACACGATTCCATCTCGATTAATTTCAATAAATACTCAACTGACAACCAACAAATAACTTGAAACTCAACAAAAGAAAAAAGTGAGATGATAGCTCTATTGTGTTCATATTAACATATTGGGCTTGTAAAAATTTATAGTTGGCCCAAAAATAAAATTAAAAAGTATACCACCAATAGGTCCCATACTCCCATACCATGATACCAAACAAAATACCCGGAACAGTGACTAAAAAATAAGTTCATCACAGCTTTTCAAGTTTAAGGTGACACCTTTTAATAATTTATTACTCCGTATTATTTTGTTGTTTATTTAATTTAATAAAACACTTGTGAGAAACACATTCGTTGTAGCTAGAACATAAACATAAAAAATATATGACATGAAAACCTAGAAACCCTAACATGTAGAATTTGCTGATTTTTGCAAAATTGTGTAAGATTAATGTTATAAACATAAAACGGATATACATATGAGGTTTTCAATGTTCAAATACTCGGGGAGGGCGAGTTTTTGACTAAAGTGTACGCGACTTAACAGAGAGGTATCCTGTAATCCCGTTACCGTTTCCGACTCTTCTATTGTTAGGAGGTTAGGTGCCTTTAACACTAGGCCATTTGGTGGCGGTTTGTTTAAACTTAATTATAGGCTTATACGTGTTCGGCTACATAAGCTACATTGTTTTGGCTTATTTTGGAACTTATGAGCTTATATAAGTTTATCATGTCATAACAACCTTCTATAAGCCAATCTTGATAAAAGAGGAATCGACCTTCACTCTATTTTATGTCCGTTTTGTGAGGAGAAAATTGAAGATAAAGATCACCTTTTCGCTCTTTGTACCTTTTCTCGGAATATTTGGGATTTGATTCGAAAATGGTGGGGGTTGGATGTGATCCCTCTAGATGGCGCCTTGAATGTTCTTGATATGGCTGATGATGGTGATTTGAATCTCGGGGAAAGAACAAGTTCTTTTTTCGATGTTGTGGTTTTATGTGCTATAGGGTGGATATGGAGGGCTCGGAATCTGCTAGTTTTTCAGGCGGTTAAGGTTAATACGATGAAGATAATTGACGACATTATTGCAACATCTTGTCTTTGGATAAAAAATAGATCTAAGTTTTGTAGTATTTCTTGGATTGATTGGTCTTGCAATCCGAGTGTTCTTTGTATTAATTTGTAATCTTTTCTTTGTTTTGTCCATGCTAGCTTCTTACTAGCATGTGTCTAATAAATCTCCGTCGTTAAAAAAAAAAACCTTCTATAAGCCCAAAAGTTTTATAAGCCGGAAAAAATTGCGCATATAAAATTTAGTCAATACAGCTTACTTTTTTCTCAATAACAGTTTTACGATTAACCATTTAGTTTTGTAGTATCTATTTTTATATATGTATCACTTATACATGTTCTTGTTGGCTGAATTAACATATGTTCTAAGGGGGTGTTTGTTTAAGCTTATTTTTTTGGCTTATGGAGTTATGGGCGTACTTGACTGCATTTATATTTCATAACCGCACTTTTTCAGGTTATGAGCTTACTTTCCATCTTTAGCAAGCTCAAAAGTCCAAAATTAAGACGGAAAAACCGGGCTTATGAAATATAGGCCGAGTCAAATAAGCTAATAAGCTCAAACATTATGTTAAATAAACACCCCCTAAGCTTAATAGTGTATCAATCCTCTTTGTGCAGTTAACTTGTGTCTGAATAATTGCAAGTTTTAATTCAAAGTTAGGCTGTTAAGTTTGGTGAAAACACCTAACCACGCATTAAACATTTTAGATAAAGAGCGTCTTGCAGATTTTGTTGTATTTGGTCAGATGGATGAAGTTTATAAGGGAATTAGTTATGATCTTATGGATCATGTATGGCGCAATTGCAGAACACATATGTTAATACTACTTCCTCTATTACGGAGTTTAAAATTGTTTAGGCGACAGAAAAACCTTCAATGCACTAAACTTAGAGCCATATGCATTATTCTTGAGATTTTATTTTATTTTATTTATTTATTTATTTATTTTCTTAATAACGAATTTAAATATGAGAAATATATTTCCTAACGTTTATTTTAATGCAGGTGAAGCAAAAAATGTCATCTATTACGGAAACTGTACCTGATGTCGAATCTAGTGATGTTGAATCTAGTGATGTTGGATCTGGTGATGACGAATCTAGTGACGTCGAATCTAGTGACGAAGAATCTAGTGACTACGACTTTAGTAATGTCAAGTCTAGTGACGTCGAATCTAGTGATGGAGAATCTAGTGACTACGAGTACGACTTTAGTGAGGTCACATTCGATGATTCTTCTTCTTTTGGTTGTTTACCGGATGACATTGTTTCAATAATTTTGAACAAATTAATTGATTTGAGAACACTATGCCTTTGCAAACTCGTCTGTTCTCGGTTCTACTTGATTTCCCATCTAGTTCACACCATTTCTTTCACTGCTCCTAGTGATCCCAAGTTTGATAAGTGTGTGTACAAGTCTTTGAAGAAGTTCAGAAGACTCAAGTCTCTTTCTATCGAACTTCCTCCTACCACTAAAGTTGTTGATCCTCGTTATTTTTTCAAGTGGAAGATTAATATGGATAAGAAATTCAATTCATATGTATTTCTATCAGCAGATGCAGTTTGTGATCTCCGAGAAACATTTCCTAAAGACAATGTTCAAAATGCTAAAGAAGAGGAACTAGAAGACATTGTGTTAAGGAATAAACAGAAATATCACGTTTTAGTTGATTGTCTGATGGATGCAGGATATAGGCGAAGGTTGGTGTTGAATTTTATTAGACGTTTCCCATTGTTGGAGAATGTTTCCATTAAGGATAGTGGTAAAAGGGGGAGGATTTCACTTACTCGTGAAAAATTGTTGAGTTAAGGAACTGGATATGTTCAGACCCTGAAACTGCTAACGAGAAGATGAAGGATGTAGGTGATCCCCGCGCGCTGAATTGTTGTGATGTCCCTTTCTTGAAATTGCCAGCGTGTGGGTACATGATGGAGGGGGTAAGTTTTTTTTTATTGGAGGTGGGTGATGATAATGATGATTCTTTTACGAGATTTAATTTTGATGATTTTGAAGATAGAGAGGAAGCTGCTTATAGTGAAGCTGTGATGAAGATTTTTACTGAACATAGGGGCGATATAGTAAATCTTTTTTCAATTTTGCCAACCTAAAAAATTGCCAGCGCCTGGTGAACTTCATCAGAAGTTACGCTTTTTACTTATAAGTTTTCAGTTTTAATAGACTGTTAGGAACTTAGGACCCTCCACCACTGCAAGTCTGCAACTATATCCTTATAAAGTTTGTTTTCTTTTGAATTAATATAATCAAACATAATGGATTGTGAAAACAGTTTGTCTGCCTTGGACCTTGATTAATACATTTGAAATCAGACAATTATCATAAATCTGTTGAAGTGTTTAAGAATCACTGTTATCTTTATTCTCTATAGGTTATCGTAATAAAACCTGCTGAATGATCATCGTCATAATGGGTGCGTTTATATTGGAACACCTTTGTTAGACACTTTTAACACGCCATGTGAATAACACAGGTTCAAGAGCACTGAAAAAGTTTCCTGTTGCCAGTATACTAAGTATATATATCTCATGAGAAGACACTTCAAGTAAAGGTAGTAATGTTAGAAAGAAGGTTTATATCCGAGTTAGTAGTTGTATATCCCTTGTATTTGTGAGGGTAATTGTAGTTGGATCTTTATGCTGTTAGTGGCTTCCGTTGTGAACTGTTATATCTTATGCATGTAAAGGCAGTAACTAACTAACTACTGTTTCAGAAAATCTCAATTCTCAAATTGGCTGGGACGGCTTGGTAGCCGAAAGGGCTAAAACATGTCACAACTCACAAGTTATAGTCATCCGGTAGTTTCTTTGTGTCTTGCGTTTATAGTCATCCGGTAGTATCTTTATTTACATGTCACAACTCACAAGTTACCATTTTTCAATTTTTTAGGCCTCTTAGACATAAGTTGGTAACTTATCTTTCCCCCAACTTGCGTGTTTGAGATTTGTGGTTAAATTTTTTATACGATGAATCCACATGTATTTGAAGCATTAAAATTAGGGCTTATATAAGTTCAAAATGAAACATATGTTTGAAACTGAGTATTGAGGTTTATAAAATCTTACAGCGTTGCTGAAGATTTAAAAAAAAAAAAAAAAAAAAAAAAAAAAAAAAAGAGAGAGAGAGAGAGAGAGAGAGAGAGAGAGAGAGAGAGAGAGAGTCTAGTTATGTTAACGTGGCCGGCAAAATAGGTGATTAAAATTTTGAGCCCTTTTCTTTGGTTGCACACTTTTCATGACAACTTATCAATACAATATCCGCATTACAGATGACAATGGTTTTGATCATTGTATATAGTGGCTTTAGTCCTTGCATCACAAGATAGTTGGATTATCTCAACCTAAAAATAGACCAGTAAGATATATGTTTACTTTTAACATCATAACTAGCTATTTATGATTGTTTACTCCCTTCTTAGACTGTAATATGTATTCAAGGAGTGTTTGGGATTCCTTATTTCAACTATTAGGTGTCTGCATATATACTAGGCAAGCACATAAACAGTTTTACACAAATTAACAATCAAGCAGATAAACACTTTAATAAACGATTCCAAACACCTCTCATTCTAATACTAACTTCTCTTTTCACGACTCAGTGGTTTTGGATGGCCCTACATACCGTTGTGAAATATTTGACTCAATATGACACGTGCATGGAAAATACTAGATCTTGTAACCTTCCCTAACATCGTCTTGTTGACTGTCCCACTGATCACCATGAGTGGCTGATCAATGTACACGTTATAATCGAACAATGATGTAGTGAAATTTGATTCATATTTGGAAAAACTACTATTAATTCGCCAAATTCGCGTCACATTATTTTGGTTAGAAAACTTGTAATGTACGAAGGCAAGTTGGGTTTGTTTTTAATCCGTTGTATAGTTTTTAGGAGCTTTGGGTATTTACGATTGATGAAACTCGGAAGAAAACCTAGGTATAGGACAACGAAGTGAGGAACGAGATACCGAAAGGATGTTACTAGTTGCCTTATATAAATTCAGATAAGAGTATCACTTGGATAATAATATGCTTTTGTATTGCAGGTTTAAAGAAGTTTGTAATATCATACTGTATCAAATAAGTAAATGAACATAAATGAACGTTATCGAAGCATAATCGGACGTTCACAAATATAAATGAACGAACGCAACTTTTGTTCATGTTCGGTCATTTAACTAAACGAACGTAAAATTTTGTTCAATGTCAGCCTATTTTTGTTAAACATTAACACCACCTATGACCAATTGCGTTTCAAAATCAAAATGAAATCAGTTTCTAAATCACCGATTCCAAAAAAACACAAAATTGATTCAATCGGTTTCAAAATCACCATGGATGATAATGAATTCCACCCAATTCCACATCTAGGGTTCTATCATTTTTTTAATTCCACTCACTTTTTGATGTAATATTTTTTTTTTTTTTTTTTTTTTTTTATAAGAATGATGATGAAGTTGATTAAAGAGGTTGTGTTTATTTTTGCAGGTTTTTTGTTGTTGTTGAGTTGCTTGATGTTTAAATTTTCCAAGTAAGTTTTATGTTAATTTTACTTCGTTTCTTGGATTTTATGGTGTTTAAAACGTTTAACGTAAATTTAGGGTTCTTTTGTGGTTTGTATATTATTGAGATTCGATGTTTGGAATTAGGTTTTTTTATGCCACTGATAGGTAATTGTGTATTTTGGGAGGAATTAATAGCTAGGATGCAAAAAGAGGGATCTTTTTAGGTTAACTTGATTTGTGTATCTTATTGAATGATGTTTATCTGTGGTGTGTTCGTTATTTCAGATACAATGAATATGAATGAAGCAGCAACCGGTAGTTCAGCTACAAATGCCAACCAAGCGTTGGTGCGGCGGCGATCCATTGTAGTACATTCCGCTAAATATTTTTCATGGTTTCTATATTTGACAAATGTCTTATTGGTTTAGGTGGCCCGTCCATCATCAGAGTGCCATCTGGAGCATCTCCTCTATCGGCACCGGATAGTTCGGCCCATAGTCAGGGTCATCAGGTGCCTACAAGGGTAAACGTAATTACTCATCCAATTTGTTCACATTCCATTCCCATGTCTCCTGGAGATTCACATACAACACCAAATTTGGGTATATTCAGTATTTCCCTTGCACATGAATACCTATTAGTTTGCCTATGCGTATGATCTTAACATGGTATCTGTTGTGTGTCCACCTCAGGTACGCGGGAACCTAATGTGCAATCAGGTACAAGCCAGATACCGGGAATGCAAGGACACCAATCATCGCGTGCCTCAGCCGTGCCTCCGCCTGCAAGTCACCCACCCCCGTCACGTCATTCAGGTTTGGAATATGCAGACATTTTGAGATATCTGTCATGGTAATCATAACAGTCGGGCTACGATGTGGTTTTTACTTTAAATAAGTTTTTTCTAATATACAGGTCCACCCAATGAGTATAAGGCGTTTGGAGCGGGCGAGTGTGTGTGCTCAACTTTCATGCCCGTTTCTGGTATGAAGAGAGGCTTAGCCATTCTACACGTCGCTCAGGGCCTTTGTATCATAAATGTTGCCGTGGAGGCAGGGTTCAGCTATTCACAACCCAGGAACATCCACCGTACATTCCTTTTTATCTGTCATAAGGTTGGAACGAGCATCTCTTAAGTTTACTTCAATCTCATTATACTATCAGTTATGTTTTGACCAACCAGATAAACAAGTGAGTTTATGATATTGATTAAGGTTGGTTCCTATTTTGCTTCGATTTGGGTTTATAACTTTTAAAAAGCTTTGATTTCAAATTTTAATGTGCTTATTTTTTTGGGACAGGATGTTGAAGAAAGTGGTTTCAAATGTCGGATGACGGGTTTATGATGAGGATGACAGAAAGATCGAGGTGTGTCTTTAGTGGGTTGGTTCAGCGAGGTTAGTTCAGCGGGGGTTGCTTCAGCGTGAGTTGGTTCAGAGTGGGTTGGTTCAGCGCCGGTTGGTTCCTATTTTGCTTCGATTTGGGTTTATAACAGGTTGTTTGTTCAGCACTTATACATAAATCAGATACCAATAATTAATATCAAGCATCGTTATAAACAAATTATAAAGCATAATCTGCTATATGATTTATAGTCTGGATAAGCTACGTGGCCCTGATGGTGAACTTCATCAGAAGTTACGGTTATCGCTTAAACATATTAAGCGGATTAGTAACGAAATAATGGACAGGGATCTCATTGTGTGTTGGGATGATATTAGTATTAGTGATTATTATTTCTGTATATATACAGTTGTAATTATACTTTAAGATTATAATATGTTGTTAACTGTCTGCTTGCAGCTGGGTTGCATCAAGCCAAGCAATGTGTAAATGAGATGGTTATATGGCCTTTGTTACGGCCTGATATCTTCAAAGGGTGTCAATCTCCTGGACGAGGACTTCTTTTATTCGGTCCCCCGGTAAGTACAATATGCATTACTCTATTGAGTTGTAATCAAATATCAGTGACAAATGTCACTTATGTGATTTCTTTGTATCCTTTTTATTGGTTTAGGGAATAGGTAAAACTTACCCGTTTTGACCTCTTAACAAAATGTCATCCCTTTTCTACCTAATTCTATTCTTGATTGAATGGAGTACCTTCACTAAGGTTTTATATCACTTGCAGCGGAAGTCAAAGGATGAGCATGAGGAAGTCAGGCGATTGAAGACACAGTTTTTGCCTGAAATGGAAGGATGTGACAGTGGAAATGATCAAGTGCTACTTATAGGTGATCCATAGCGTAAAATCCACATAACATATAAAAAGACCATCTCCAGACCTGTAAGCTTCGTAATACAAAAATTCATTTTACATTGTTATGTTTGTGCCTCTACATGATTCAAAAAAAAGTTAAATAAATTATGTGATACTTGAAAAAATCACTTGCACATCAGATTATTCATTATCAGAAGCTGCAAATAGGATGGGCGTGGATGTACGTTGCTTTATTGTGATAGAAGATTCTTCTTAAGTATATCCTGCTCTTTTTAGTTTTTCGTAAAATGGTATTAAGTATTCGTGATTTATGTTTCAATCTTAAATCTGTAATAAGTTTATCAATGTATCAAAGTTTTGAGTTTCTAAAAGCATAGGTTAAATCCCGGTTTGTCGGGTTAAGGGGTATTTTAAATGTTTCAGGATTGGTTTAACTGTAATTATGGCAACAGTGGGGTTGAATAACCTTTTTGTTGGAGCGAGACTGCTGATGCACGGTATTTTGATGCGCAACGTGCTGATGAGCACTTGATGCTGGACTTCCGACACTTACCTCGGTTTCGCTGCTGGTTGAGTCAATTTAGTATTATAAAACATAAGTTAAATCCTAAGTATGGAGTTGGCAATATTAGCATTAGGATGGGCTTGCAGGTGAGCATCAATATGTAAATGCATGGCTTGCCATCATGTTAAGCTCTATGTGGATTCAAAGAATCGGTCACCCATATTTCAATTCCACAGATCAGACTGTAAGTTTCAGGGGTGCTTGGAACTGTTTGAATAGATGAATTTAGGGATGTTTGGGACTATTTTTAGTTTATGAGTTCAGGGTATTTGGGACTATTTTAAATTGTATACAAAATTTGTTGCATCAACATTGTATACAAAATTTGTTACAGTTCAAACATTCTAAGGTCCAAGATTGTTTCGTTATATATTTTTTTTGTTTCAAGCACTTTTATCCTATTTTAGGTATTGTACTTCTTTTGAGTCATTATCAGATGGCGTAGTGTTCTGTACCAGTCATTTTATAGCCCCCTTTTTTTCAGATTGTTGTCTCTGTGGCTTAAGGGATGCTGACGTTGTCGAGTGTGCTTATGTAATTCTTCAGGTATAACACATCTTTATGTATGTATATATATATCCATTGTATATAGAGGACAAGTGCATCACAGATAATCTGAAGACTCCATTGTAATAGATGCATATCAGATGGCGTAGTGTTCTGTACCAGTCATTTTATAGCACCCTTTTTTTCTCTTGAAGTTTTGTAAATGGTCTGATAGTGATTAATCATGTTTGGATTTTCATAATCTATTGGTGTTGTTTTATGAAATGCATTTATACGGGCATATGTAACAAGAATCTATAATATGTATATTTGGGCGATATCATATCTAAGTTTGCTATAGTTTATCACTTGGAATCTTGGTGGCTGAACCATAACATCCTGCAGGTTGATGTAGATGCTTATTCTCTTTACATAATTATTCTTTTATGTTTATTCATATACAATTGAGTTGTTTGATGTTCATGTTCCTTTTATTAACTGCTATACAACCTTGGCACTAACCATATTAACTTTTTGTCGAGCTTGCTACAAGATGTAGTTTATTTTAACATGAGATTTCTTAATCATTGCATTACTTAGCCATAACATCACAAGTATAATTGTTTGCCGCTAGAAATCCCGTTGCTATGCACGGGTACTCGTCTAGTTTAATAAATAAACGAATATAAACGAACTTTTTATCGAACGATTCATTAAATGTTCATTGAATGTTCAGTTCGTTTCAGCCCTATTGTCTTGTTGATGAATGATTATTATAATTATAGTACAAGTAATTATCTCAAATCAAATTGCAGAAAAATTTTCAAAAGGAATGAGCTCGTTGGATTTGTTAGACATGGGCCAACATCAAGATAGATCATATAATTAGGCAACAAAACATAAAATAAAGGAAAGACTCAAGAGTAACGTGAATTCAGATAGTATTTGATTGTCTAATGATACGAATATCAAAGGTTATGTTTAATTTGAAAACTGGAAAATTTCGGCAATTGGGATGGCATCTCAAATTTTCTGAAATCCAAAGACGGTGGCTAGAATGGCTTCTCAAACAGTTGGCTAGAATCGGAAAATATGATCGTACATGTAAAACCAATGTGGTTGTCGCTGGGGAGGCGACTTTACGTGTACATCATTGTCTCTGGAGGTATCGCTCATAGTATCCGCCTGTGCTACCATGAGTCAAGTTAGTGATATTATAGTTAATTTAATGGCATCTTAATCCTACTTAATAATTTAATGAAGCGTTACGTACCCAATAAATTACTTTTAATAAAGCTGCTACTATGTTTTAAGCATTAACAAAACCATCTATTTGTAAATGCATTCCTTTACACAATGTTCAATAAACTGAAGTCTAAATATAAATTGTCGACTTTATTTACCTTTAAGGTTAACTCGCTGGTGATCTGATTGGAAGTTGAACTTCTGATAAGGAGGATTACTCAATGTGACTTTCTTACTGGTATCATTGGCTGTTGGATTTCTATAAGTCCAAATGCTCTACTTCTATTATGCTACAGATTTCATGTATTTTATGTATTTATGTAATATTTAGTAAGACTTATAATTCGACCAATAAGGTTGAATTACTAGGATAGATGACCTGTCATAAATGGCAGTTAATATGGTTATGTTGGTTGGAAAATTCGACCATGGCAGTTAACCATGAATGGGTGTGACTTTTGCCTTTTAAGGAACCATTGCATCCCTTCATGTGGTGACTGTCCATAACCTATATATACTTTGTATGTAAACAGAAATATCAATCTCTCTATTTTACAGTTATATCTTGTTTCAATTTCCCTCCAAATTTCGTTATACCAAACACTATTTTCTCTGCACACTTACACAAACTCACCCATTTCACAGACTTACCACAATATGGTTAATACTAATTACTATATTGAAAACAAGTGGTCTAATCCTAATCAAAGATCTGTTGGCACATTCAATAAGTGGCTTCAGAGCCAAAAACCTGGGAGAAACACAACCAACAGGTCTCAAACTGATTTTGTCCACAGACAAATCAAAAGAAATAGTGAGACTGCAATAGGCAATCAGATCAAACAAATTTCCAGAGACTGCAAGGAGATGCTAAGGAAGAAACTTGAAGAAATCCATGTGCACAACACTAAGTTGTCACAGAAGAAGACAAATCTGGAGAGACATAAGAATTATGTTTGCTTCAAATGCAAACTAAGAGGGCACATAGCAAGAAACTGCTAAAATGATGAAAATCTCATTGAAGATGTAGGCCTAGGCATCTTCACAGACAAAACACAAGCCCAAATCACATATCCAGAATACATTCACATTCCCACAGACTTTATGGTTGAAGGTACTGATGAACAAGGCTGGAATCAAATCTGGTATGTAAGTAACAAGATAGATAGACATGTCTGCTCTAACATGCATCTATTCACAAAATTGAAAGAGAAATTCTCTGTTGAAAAAATGGAGGAACAAAGGAAACTCGTGTTTATACATGGGATTGGTGAAGTACAAATTAGAATTGGATCTGAAGTACTTATCATTCCTAGTGTGTATTACACACCAGAAGTCTCTCTCAATATACTTTCTGCCACACAAATGGAACCACAAGGACTTGAACTCACTTTCAAAGGCAATAGGTGTAAACCTATTCCAATGTTCAAGTCTCCTGCAGATTGTTACTTTAATGTGAACAAGATGAACATGAAGCAGAATGAATACATGGATAGTTACTTCAAATTGCTTGATGAATTCAGAGAAGAACACAAGGAAGAACATAGGGAAGAACAAACTGCAGTCACTCTCTCACACAAATGCAATATTTGTGAAGAAGATGGCCACATTGACTACATGTGTCCACAGAATTCAATGAGTGCAGAAGACAATGAATATGTCTTTATAAAAGGTGCAAACTTTCCTATTCCTATTACTTCATTCCAAGACTGCATTCTATTTTTAGATTTAATCGAAAATGATAATTTAGTCAGTCATGAATGGGATGTTTGTAGAGGAAATTTTATAAAAGCATATACATGGTTCTACTCTGCCTATCTTAAAAGAAATCTGTCAGGACCCTTACCACCCAAAATCAATGGAGTATAAATCCATTTGATGGATCTGCATAAACTTGTTGAGACACTAGGAGGGTATCTTAGTGTAAATTTTTCAAACAAATTTCCTTTTATTGCTGAAACCTTTGGTCTTGAAAAGAAATATGGTCAAGATTTAAAAGAGTGTTACAACCAATACTTGAATGTTTTTAACTGCTTCTATAAGACAGCAAGGGTGTCACACTATGAGGCAAGAGAATATGCTTCAAAAGGCAAAGAAAAATGCCAAGATGGTCAAGAAGATCATGTGACAGATTTCCCTAAATTGGACATTCAAAGGCATAAGAAGGTTGAACACTTTGGTGTAAAACTTGAAGACACCACTGACTATTGCCAAGACAATCAAATCAGCACTTATTTTGAAGAAGGAACAACAAGCAAAGCCAAGGAAGGGACAGAGAACAAAGATTACAAAGATGACTTCTCAGTCATGGTCTAAATCAAGAAAGAAGTAAAAACATTTGCACTTAGGGAGGAGTGTTGGATTTCTATAAGTCCAAATGCTCTACTTCTATTATGCTACAGATTTCATGTATTTTATGTATTTATGTAATATTTAGTAAGACTTATAATTCGACCAATAAGGTTGAATTACTAGGATAGATGACATGTCATAGATGGCAGTTAATATGGTTATGTTGGTTGGAAAATTCGACCATGGCAGTTAACCATGAATGGGTGTGACTTTTGCCTTTTAAGGAACCATTGCATCCCTTCATGTGGTGACTGTCCATAACCTATGTATACTTTGTATGTAAACAGAAATATCAATCTATCTATTTTACAGTTATATCTTCTTTCAATTTCCCTCCAAATTTCGTTATACCAAACAGTATTTTCTCTGCACACTTACACAAACTCACCCATTTCACAGACTTACCACAATATGGATAATACTAATTACTATATTGAAAACAAGTGGTCTAATCCTAATCAAAGATCTGTTGGCACATTCAATATTGGCTTTATCTATATTATCAGATCCTTTAAACCTGTGAAAAATGAGTGTATCGTGATCCAACATAACACTCGTATCAGAACCATAGAAGGATTCTAGCGACATCCCTCTAATATAGTCTGTTTTGTTTAATATGTATGTTCGCTCCCATGATTAATCTATTGTGTGAATCCAAATCTCCCAAAAACCAGTTGTTTTTTTACAAGCGAGTCCTAACTTGCCTTCGTACTTAAGGAGCTTCTTAGAAGTGTAAGCTCGACTAGTGTTATACATTGGATATGGTGATGACAATTTCGACCATTTTTCTGAATATGCATCGAATTTAAAGATGTCAGAGTTTGACATTAAACAGTAGACTGAGCCCCCGGAGGTGATCAGTGGGTCGCTTGACAACATCCGAGAAGACAGATTCAAAACTTTGTGTTTTGTCCATATAAAGGGCCGTGAGTCAAAGATATCACAATAGTACGTAGTCGCGTTAAAACTCCTGGGATAACAAATACGAGTAGAATGACAACTAAATTAGGAAACCATGTGCAGCAAACACCAAACACACATGAGAAAACTTTTGAAGTTAACAATATCTAATAATTTTGATGAAACAATTAAAGGTTGTAATACTTACATGTTTTTGTATTGGAAAAATCTGGCAATCTTGTATTGTAGTCGCTTAGAACCTATCACTACAATGGCAACCAGTTTCGTTTGGATATGGCCATAATTCATAAGCTGAGGCAATTGCAAATTCTGCTTAGTCGTAGGTTTACAAACATAGTACCGGTACGGAAAAATCTTCTCCCTGCTAAAAACTATGATTCCTTGGTCGGAAGATGATAGAATTGTAGCATCTTTCGGCAGAAAACCAAGATCTAGACTGTCGGATTTATGTGACGGTACAAATTCTTTGATGGGTGAGTCCGAATCAGAGACGTGTTGTATGAGGACACCAGATATGATGTTGTTTCTTTGCTTGTGCTTCTGGACAAGATGTGAATCATATGTGAGAGCGTTGTATGCTTTGCTCGTACAACGCATGGAATCGAGATCCTTTAACGATGTTCGTGAAAGAATCTCGATTTTCAAGTCGTTGGGAAGCTTGGAATCCATTGGAGAAGCTAGGGTTTTAAAAGGGATGGAAAAAATAGGTCTTCTTCAATTCTCTGTTCTCGAGTTTTATTGAAGGGATAATTAACATAATGGGCCTAGATAAAATGACAAATATACCTCTCTCAACTTCTCATATCTTTGATCTCTATCATCGTGAATTTAGGTTGTGATATTTGTGTATATCTTTTAATCTTTTTTGATTATTGCTTTTTCATATTGAAAACATTTTTGGTTTTTAAATCAGGTTTGATTATGTCTTTAATTTCTATAGTTGTTTTCAATATGAAGATTTGATGTGCCTGAGGAGATATATGTTTGGCAACAAACGTTAAGGAAGCGTTTAGGAGTGACAAGCGGTAAGCGGTAAGCATTTAGATGAAAAGCTTGTTTGGCAACATCTCTAATAGCGGTTGAAACTATCCTAACCGCTCCAAAATGAAATGCTTCTTGAATGAGCTTTCCAGAATTGCTACAAGCGTTTAGATACTGAAATTACACATATACCCCCATTTGTTTAATCATTTATTTTATTTTATTGTGTATATGACCTTTTTCGTAATTTTACACTTTATAATTACTGCTACAGCTACGTTACCAAACATGTTTTTTAAATAAACAACTACTGTTTACTGCTTACAGCTTACTGCTACTGCCAACTGCTTACTGCTTACTGCTACTGCTACGTGTCGCCAAACATAGCCATAGTGTCTGTCGAAAAAAGTGAATGGACGTATGAATTACATAATTGACTTTGGCGTCAATAAAATCACGTTAGTTATTTGAAAGCCTTTGTTTTTATTTTCTAAATTACATCATCATTGTTATTTGAAAGCCTTTGTTTTCTAAATTATTATTTGAAATCATGTTTTTACCTTTTTTTGGATGTTTATGAAAGTTGATTTTGATTCGGTATGTACGTGTATGCATATAGCTTGTGTTCCCTTTAAAGTGAATATAACTTCACAATCAAGTTATAGAATCACTCTCCATGTTTAACGATGTAAGTTTAAAACAATTTTAATACAAAAATAGGTAAAGCATTTAAACAAGATTTACAAGACAATGTTATTCGACGTTTAAAATTCTTAATAGAAATTAATCAATGAATTTGACAAAGATTGTTTGCGAAATAACAATCTTAGTTGAATGATGATTTGAGGTGATCTCCTCTCTAACTTTAAAACAAAACCTAAGTTATGGTTTAAATATGAACTTATATTTTCTCATTGAAAAGTTCAGCAGCCTAAGTTCAATTTGAAAAGTAAATGCTCTTGAATGTGTTTCACATTAACCGCAAGAGATCATTTACTTTACTATAAACATTATCTTTTATAAAAGAGAATTAGGTTTCTAAAGGTATCTACTTTACACGTGTAAAACATTTAATAGATAGGTAAGGTGTGCATTAAATGCTTCTCCTTTAAGTGAGGGTCTTCTATAGGGAACATTATTGACAACTGTTGCACTTTTATACCAACTCTAGAAAGGTGATGAATCCCATGAAGACTTGCTTTATCTCTTTATATTTTTGGTCTATTTTCCCGCTTTTGACTTTCTAAATACATAAGGTGTTATTCTTAGTATTTTGGGTGATGAGGATATCGAACATCGTTCAGTGAGGCATTGCCAACCTCACTGAATTGAACACCTTCTTTGGATCTTGTACTTCAGTAGCTGAACCTCATAAGCACTAAAGATAAGACTTTGTCTTCAAGAACTCGTAAGTAGTTAGGCTAATTAATTTTCAATGACTATGTTATACTTGGGTTGTTTTATGTTCCTGTCTATTCAGAGACTGATTGACGCTGAAATAGCCCAACAGTCTCCCCTTATTTGGATATACAAATAGCATATGGTTAATCAGGTGTAAGTGAGCAAACAACTTCTTCTTGCTTACTAATAAAATTAATGAAAGCAATAAAATAGTTAAACATAAGTTCATTTAATATTCATCCAGATATTGCAATTACACAAAATTATCAAATGGCTACAACTATTTATTGCTTTAAAGATAGTAGGATTCTGGCAGGCTTGAGAGTAGGGCTGAGCAAACGACCCGAACAGACCAGACCGACCGAGACCGGACCGGACCGACCACATTCGGTCTGGTCCTCGGTCTTGGCTTTTTGGCTAATTCGGTCCTCGGTCCGGTCGGTCCGGTCCGGACCACAAACCGATTATTTGGCCTTGTTGGACCAGACCGACCGACGGACCGGACCGACCACATTCGGTCCGGTCCTCGGTCTTAGCTTTTTAGCTAATTCGGTCCTTGATGCGGTCCGGTCCTGGACCGATGCTCACCCCTACTTGAGAGGGTTCTTCAGGTTCCTCCCTTCAACTTTAGCTATCAAGAGAAAGCTGAAAGTTCTTGCAATGTCTGTCAAGCCAGGGCCTTGATGAAGTCTTTGGAAGATAGTTTGAGTCCCATACACCTTTCATCATCAAGGATGGGAATCTCGTTGATGCTGAGGAAGTCTTGTGTGAGTAAGTTTTGTAATATTTTGTAAGTAAGTTTAGTAATAGGTTAAGAATTAGTTTATTTTTGCATTGGAGCTAATAGGGTTAATAATATATTGGAAACACTAAGTTGTTAATGTATTGAAGATGCACAAACGAGCAATTTTTTTTCCTGACTGCTAGTTAATAGTTACTTAAAAAAATAAAAAATAAATAAAAATAAAAGTAAAAAACCTCAATTTACCATCCAAACAACAAAAAACATTCAAGTTTTTCCTCACTTCATATATTGGCATGTATTCTTCAAAGATACACTTTCAACATGAGTTATTCCAGCAAAGAACGAGCCAAAAATTTGTCATTATTGTTACCATTACCATGAACATTATTTATCTTTCAATGACAATGAGCCACTATCACACACTCGGGCAAGCATATCGCGTGAACGAGGTAGCGCCAAACGACCTCTTGTAGAAGATTATTTTGGCGACAACCCAAAATAGACCAAGCGAATTTTTGGTAATGATTCTGAATGAGCTCAAAACTATTTTTATCAATAGTTAAAAGTATAACTAACTATAATATTGAACTTATTCACGTTATTTTTTATTTTTACGGTCACGTCCCGATGCTTTTGGTAAAATGAATATTAGTCTATATGCGCGTTCGCCATACACCACTTGGCACGGGACGACACTTGATATTTTTGATGAACATTTACGGATTTGTGAATGTTGTAGTCCTGATTGTTTGGAAAATAACCAAATATATATAAGATTTATACTCGAAGGAGTATTTAAGAAAACCCTCTACTAATGGCATTTTGAGTAAATATATGAAAAACATGAAAATTATCATGGTTGTCGAGTATGCTAGGTAGTATAGATTGTATGCACTGAGGACGGGAATTTCTACGCTTCTTACAAAGTACAATTGAAAAAGGGGGGGGGGGGGGAAATCATAATCACCCAACAAATAATGCTTGAAATTGTTACATAACAAGATTTGTGGATTTGACATGCATTTTTTATATAGGAGGGGCAAATAATAATGACCTCAACATTCTATATCGTTCAAACTTGATTGACGACCTCATTGTGATGTGCTCTGAGGTTCCATATACGGTGAATGCTAAAACATACACCAATGGGTGTTACCTAACGACAGTATTTATCCCACTTATGCTACTTTTGTCAAATCACATACGGTTGCATGAAACCAATCGGATTTACAATGTTAAGAAGACTCAAGAAAGTGCAAGAAAAAATGTGGAAAAAGATTTTAGTGTCCTACAAGGGCCGTTGGGGGATTATAGCACAACCGGCAAGTGCTTGCCAATTGGACACGATACGTAGTATAGGTATTGTTGCATCGATTTGCATAACATGATACTAAAAGATCAAAAATTTCAAATAAGTGAATTCAACGAGACATATGTTAGTTCAATAGCTCGTATGCAATGTGCATGCAAAAAATGGGGTTCGATATAGGGAGTCTTTGGTGTTTACTGTTTACTTTACCTTTACCCAGCTTAAAGAACTGTGCCATAAATTCATAAGAAATGCTATTTGTAGAGCTTCTATAGCTTCGAGCCCTTTAGTTCGTTATCAAGCGTATAGCTTAGAGGGTGATCGCTGGCCACAAACTTGCAAGAGTCAGCTATTTGTTCACATTCAAGCATTCGTTCCCCACGTTCGAGCTAGTCGAATCAGTACTTATTGTTATACCGTTCGTGCCCCTCAGAGCCACTTAACTCGCTTTCAAGAATAAGAATCCTGCTTCCAATTAATAGACTGAAATGAAAACTTTTAAAGATGTTATGGAGGGTTTAAAAGTCATCGGTGCTGGAACTACTACAATTGCTTTAGCTGGAGCTGCAGTCGGAAGTCTAGAGATGCGAAGCACAATGAAGGAAACAAAATGAATTACGTGACAAAGATGTACATAACAACCTTCGATGTAATCTTGTGGATCATCTTTGAAAATATACCAGGAGTGAAAGAAATGTAATTTCTACATGTATTGAAATTGTATTTCTACGAAATGTGGCTTTTTTATGAATTGTATTTTTTTTTTTTTTTTTTTTTTTTTTTTTTTTTTTTTTTTTTTTTTTTTTTTTTTTTTGCGTTTTTTTTATTTTGATATTATATAATTTTATTTTGAGCAAACCATAAATACTCTATGATTTTATTTACTACTACTCCGAACTCATTATGTTTTCTCTACTTTAATAAAGCTCATAACGCTTAACAAAGTATTAGATCATTTGTTTCTACCCTTAATTAAGTTCCCCAATTTCCTGAAAAGAAAATTAATACTCTGCCTTCTTTAACAGCCATCATCACCATCTCCGACTACCAACAACACAATCAGTTCCGGATAAACCAATTAGCTAAGACGCAACACGAACCATTATAAATCCTTGGGATGTGATGTTGTCACTTTCTTTTTAATCAACTACTAGGATCATAGTGATTTCTTGGCCAAGCATAAATACATGCCTAATGCATAAATCACTTGTATAATTATATTATGTATTTTCTCTCTCTAAATTCCTACTAATCATTTTTTTTTAATTAACCAATCAAAAGCATATAATCATTTTTCTTTCACATATGTCAGATCGTGAAGTGCTACTATCTCCAACTTAAATTTACTGTTCACATTTTTTTGGTTGTCCAAGTAATTATTCACTGCTAAAGTTAGAAAAAGAATTTTGATCAAGTTTACCATATTACTCACATTTGAGGTTATTTTTACAAACTTTAAAAGAATAATTAATTAATTAGTTAAAGGTAAAAATATTATTCTGCAAAAAGTATAAAAAAAAAAAAAAAAAAAAAAAAAAAAAAACTGATAATAATTATATTTTTTTTTAATTATATATTTTTGGTCGGTGAATTACCATTTTGGGACGGATGAAGTACTTATATTAGATCCCACGTACATCACCAAATACATAAACGAGTAACTTGTACTTTTTTTTTTTTTTTTTTTTTTTTTAAATGGTAAAATGCAACGGTTATATTTTGGAAAAGGAAATGATTTTTTTTTTTTTTTTTTTTTTTTTTTTTTTTTTTTTTGGAAAAGAGCCATGCAACGGTAATATATTTAATGCAACGTTCACATTTTCCTTTACACCGAATCGGTGTTGCATCCCGATTTCCATGCCGAAACTATCATGCCGATGAGGTGGTTTTGTGATGCCGATCCATACCGATCGGTACCGAGCCAAAATTCTACACGATGCCACCACCCTTAGAGCATCTACAATGCATAAAGTCTTTAAGACTTGATGCATTTAATGCATTTAATGCAAAATGCATTTAATGACTAAAGCTTTGAGCAAAGACTTGAGGTTCACCAAGTCTTTAAAGAAAAGCTTTTCAAAAAGCTTTTGAAGCAATGCAAAAAACCTCTTAAAATGACTTTTTAAAATAGTAAAAAGCTTTTAAAAGCTTTACCCATTGTGGATGCTCTTACGCCCGAAACACCAAAGTTAAAACAAGAAACATGTTGAAGGGAATGTTGTTGACCAATAATTCAATTCTTTCACCTACCAACTTCTTAAAACTAACAACACTCACACACGCATACATATGTTCGATGCATCAAAGTTCTAATCACAAGTTAAAAAACCAGGCGCTTTTGGATTAAATCTGGTTTTGGGTCGAATTTCTCTCGAGTTTTCACTCTTGTTCATCATGGAGCTCCAGGAAGAGAAAGTATGTTGGATTTAACCTTTTTTCTTTTTGAAAAATTTGTATAAATATCATGTTAGTATGATCGATCTGTAAAGTAGATATGGGCGTGTTCATGTTTAAGATAGAAAATTATGTTGAAAATGTTTTACTGGATGTGTATACTGACTGATGGGTGAAAAATGTAATCAGGGCCCAATTGTCTGTGTATACCCGGTTTGAGTATGTATGGCGATGGGTTCAAACCCCGTGGATCAGTCAACCAGAAGATCGAAAACCATTGTTTAGTGATGGTGGAATTAATGACATCATCTTCCTTAAGTTGTTCCTTGAGGTGTAGTTTGGTATTAGTTTTGCTACCAGATAACATGTATACAATAAACACACATTTCCTTGATAAGAGGTGAATCGGTTTTGTCCTTGACAGAAACAAATCGAACACTCAATAGGTCAAGCTCAACCAATTTTTCGACAGCCTAGATACTTTGAGAGAACCCATTTATTATTTGATAAAAGTCCCTCCCGATTTTCAACTAGAGTAATCTTAAGCTTGTTGCATATCGTGATGAGAAAATGTTTACTTAGAGCCTCTTTCAAGTTATCATGGACGAGAAACAAGTTACAGATGGTTTCATGGTCTCTATGACATCGTCTTTGATAAACTTCATATGATAAAAAAAGTCTCCTAGTATTAAGTCCAATAGAGGTTTTATGGCGTCCATTGATTTAGATATCATGGTTGCGTTTTCTTCATGTTTTGATAACAAGTAAAATGCAGAAATGGCAAGTGGTATTGTTTCAATCCTCGCGGATTTAAAGGGCATCGGTTAGAGCAGAAATAACCATTGGAGTGTTTTTTTAGGATTGGTGGGGTGATGTTTTGAAATGTCAAACAATGATGCTATAAAATCCTCCTCAGGGTTGGCATCGATTTTACGCCTCATGGCCGGTAGGCTTGTGTAACTGGAAAGGTGCTTTGAAGTCTTCCATGGAGGTGTTATAAAAGAAGGACTTGGCCGATACTTTGACATGTGTAATTAGCCGTAAAATCTTTACAACCTGCTTTTTCATAGATAATTGNTGTTAAAAGTAACAACACCACTCACACACACATACATATGTTCGATGCATCAAAGTTCAAATCACAAGTTAAAAAACCAGGCGCTTTTGGATTAAATCTGGTTTTGGGTCGAATTTCTCTCGAGTTTTCACTCTTGTTCATCATGGAGCTCCAGGAAGAGAAAGTATGTTGGATTTAACCTTTTTTCTTTTTGAAAAATTTGTATAAATATCATGTTAGTATGATCGATCTGTAAAGTAGATATGGGCGTGTTCATGTTTAAGATAGAAAATTATGTTTGAAAATGTTTTACTGGATGTGTATACTGACTGATGGGTGAAAAATGTAATCAGGGCCCAATTGTTTGTGTATATTACCCGGTTTCAGTATGTATGGCGATGGGTTCAAACCCCGTGGATCTGTCAACCAGAAGATCGAAAACCATTGCTTAGTGATGGTGGAATTAATGACATCATCTTCCTTAAGTTGTTCCTTGAGGTGTAGTTTGGTATTAGTTTTGCTACCAGATAACATGTTGTATACAATAAACACACACTTCCTTGATAAGAGGTGAATCGGTTTTGTCCTTGACAGAAACAAATCGAACACTCAATAGGTCAAGCTCAACCAATTTTTCGACAGCCTAGATACTTTGAGAAAACCCATTTATTATTTGATAAAAGTCCCTCCCGATTTTCAACTAGAGTAACCTTAAGCTTGTTGCATATCGTGATGAGAAAATGTTTACTTAGAGCCTCTTTCAAGTTATCATGGACGAGAAACAAGTTACAGATGGTTTCATGGTCTCTGTGACATCCTCTTTGATAAACTTCATATGATAATACAAGTCTCCTAGTATTAAGTCCAATAGAGGTTTTATGGCGTCCATTGATTTAAATATCATGGTTGCGTTTTCTTCATGTTTTGATAACAAGTAAAATGCAGAAATGGCAAGTGGTATTGTTTCAATCCTCGCGGATTTAAAGGGCATCGGTTAGAGCAGAAATAATCATTGGAGTGTTTTTTAGGATTGGTGGGGTGATGTTTTGAAATGTCAAACAATGATGCTATAAAATCCTCCTCAGGGTTGGCATCGATTTTACGCCTCATGGCCGGTAGGCTTGTGTAACTGGATAGGTGCTTTGAAGTCTTCCATGGAGGTGTTATAAAAGAAGGACTTGGCCGATACTTTGACATGTGTAATTAGCCGTAAAATCTTTACAACCTGCTTTTTCATAGATAATTGGGAGAATGATGACAGCTCGGTTAAAAGTTTTGACAAAGTCTTACAGTTGGCTTCATCTAACTCGTCATGTTCGTATTAAGGTGCGGGATACTCAACATTCTTTAGAATTAGGTGTATGTGATTAACATTTTTCCTTACCCTTTTGTGCCTCCCGTTGCGGATTTTCGTTGGTAGGGGTTCTTGTTTAGCTAACTAATACTAATAGTTACTACTAATTGAGGCAAATGACCATATTTACTACTAATTGAGGCAAATGACCAAATCGATCAAATCAACAAACAACGACCCCTACCAACGATAATCCGCAACGGTAGGTCCAAAAGGGTAAAGAAAAATGCTGATCACATACTCGCATTTCTGAACAATGCTGAGTATCCCACACCTCAGTACGAACATGACGAGTTAGCTGAAGCTAACCGTGAGACTTTATCAAAACTTTTAACCCCACTATCATCATGCTCCCTATTTATGAAAAAGCAGGCTGCAAAGATTCTAAAGGCTAATTACACATGTCAAAGTATCGGCCATGTCTTTCTACACCTCCATGGAAGACCTCATTGGATTACACAAGCCACTCGCCATGAGGCGTAAAATCGATGCCAACCTCGAGGAGGATCTTATAGCAACAATGTTTTACATTTCAAAACATCATCCCACCATCCTGAAAAGCACTCAAATGGTTATTTCTGCTATAACCGATGCCTTTAAATCTGTGAGGATTGCCACAATAACACATGCCGTTTCTGCACTTTACTTGTTATCAAAACATGAAGAAAACGCAACCATTATATTTAAATCAATTGACGCCATTAAACCGCTATTGGACTTGTTGGCAGACTCGTATTATCATAATCAGTTTCTCAAAGAGTCTGTGACAGAGACCATCTGTAACTTGTTTCTCGTCCATGATAACTTGAAAGAGGCCGTAAGTAATTACCTCATCACGATATGCAGCAAGCTTATGGTTACTCTAGTTGAAGATCGGGAGGGACTTTTATCAACAATAAATGTGTTCTCTCAAAGTATCGAGGTTGTCGAAAAATTGGTTGAGCTTGACCTATTGAGTGTTCTATTTCTTTATGTCAAGGACAAAACCGATTCACCTCTTATCAAGGAAAAGTATGTTTATTGCATACAACATGTTATACAGTAGTAAAACTAATACCAAACTACGCCTCAAGGAAGGAAGGAAATGTCATTAATTCCACTATCACTAATCTTGCAGAAAATCGCGTCACTAGGGAAACAGCTTCTCAAATTCTCCCTTTGATGCAAGGCGTCGAGTAACCTTGACAAACCCGTTCATGACTCATATATGGTATTTATTGTTTTATCTATCTCTTCATGTTTAAGTAGTTTTTGATTAAAAATATGTTACTAGCTTGCCTGCGAGAACGGTTTTAGTGTGATCAGTTTCACTTAATTATGCAAGGAATTTTTGCTAGTTATATTTTGGAATTTTTTTAAATATCTTTAGCACTAAATCAATCAAGGTAATATTAGCTATGACTGCTTTGATAATTAAGGCTTGGTTTGTAATTTGAATTATTTCTTTGTTTTGATTGGTTCTATGCATTATCCTTGTTTTTCATAATATGGAGTTAGAAATTATGTTTGAAATACAGTCCCTGATTTTCCATAATATGGTTTCGACCACAGTTCCTTTTTTTTGCGCATAATATGTTTTTGACCACACTTTCTGGTTTTTACATATGGAGTTGGGAATTATGTGATTGATTACGTTTGTATGCGGTTCAAGGTCAACAGGCAAGATACCACACATCTTTATTAACACTTGATAAATCTAGCTGCAAGTGTTCAGTGGGCGGTTCTCTTGTAAAAGACTGTCGTTTGTATTCCATTAATCAATCACAACTGTTAATTTATGTCCCTCGCACATAGTTTGGCCTACAAAATAAGCGCAATTTACAACTGATGACCTGCATTGCTTTGAATTTGTTGAAGAATTATTGATTAGTTCCTCATTTGTGTACAATAATTGTTTTGTTTTGGTGGATGATAAATGCATCTCATGTTTTCATTATTGAACATGTCATAATTAGAAGATATATCTGCCTGTCTGTGTGTGGGTAGGACTATTGGTACATGATGATTCTATTAACAAACCTGCCACTTTTTCGAAAGTGTTCGTCATTATTGAAGATAATAATAATATAATGCTTTTTAGAATTCATCCCTGTTAAGTAGCTCACTGAGAAGGAATTTTCACCTTTGTTTCCTTTAGAGTAGAATTGAATTTTCTTCTTTAGACTCCTGTTGGTGGTTCTAATTAAGAAGCTTTTAAAGTGGATTTTAAGATCCCGTGTTTTTGGCAAGTATGCTTGATTTTCCAATTAGCATATCAATCCAAGTTATAGTTCTACTACACCAATCTATTAACCAATAAAGAGAGAGTTTGGAATAAAAAAAGGTCAAATGGGGTAACCACTGTAGGCAGCCTTCAAACACGAGTAGATCCGTTTCTAAATCCCCAAAGAAGCTATGTATAGCAGTGGAAATAAGTAGCAGCCTGATCACATCGCCAGCTTGTGGCCAAATTCATCAGCATATATTGCACACTTGTAATTTCGGTAGTAGGTCTTTGAAATCCACCAGGTACCCGCTTTAACATTTGTAGGATCAGCTGGTATTTATCATCTTAATTTATGATGCAAATCTGCCTAAGAAGTTCATAGTATGTGTTTTAAGATCCATAGTTTGTTTTTGTTTTTGTTTTTTGTTTTTTGTTTGTTGTTTGTTTTTTTGTTTTTTTGTTTTTTTTTTTTTTTTTTTTTTTTTTTTTTTTTTTTTTTTTTTTTTTTTTTTTTTTTTTTTTTTTTTTTTTTTTTTTTTTTTTTTTGTTATTGTTATTGTTTTTGTTATTTTGTCATTATGCTGAGAGGTCTTTGGTGCATATGCACACTGTGATTGTCCAAAATCTATTTTCCTTACTTAGAAACTGTATCCGTCAGTTTTTTTTTTTTNTTGTTATTGTTATTGTTATTTTGTCATTATGCTGAGAGGTCTTTGGTGCATATGCACACTGTGATTGTCCAAAATCTATTCTCCTCACTTAGAAACTGAATCCAGTCAGTCTTTATTTTTAGCCACTGCACTTAGAAAGAAGGTCGGATGTAATGTACACCAATCTGTGTTTGACTTAAAATCCTTCACCAAGGTAGTCATGGTCATGACACTTGATTTATTTTCGTTCTTTGGGTTTGTATCATCAATTTATATTGCTCTCCTTAGCATGGCATACTTATCGGGTGTTCATATATATAATGGCATCATGATGGAATTAGTTCTTTTGGAAGAGTGTGGTTTGCATACTGATTGGGGAACACTGCCTGTCTCAAGGATCCGAAAGCTACTCTGGCCAGTTACACTTGAACAACTACTGAAGCCTATCCACTTTCTTAATACCTTTCTGATGCGATGGAAACCAGATGATCCGAAGAACGACTGCGTCTATGCTTTTTGTAAGAGCTGAATTGTAGCTGATTAGAAATTATTAATGAGCCGAAAATGGTTTGAACCCAAAGAGCTCGAGGAATCATAGCCTTCTTGTTCCATCCTCCTTGACAAGTTACAAACTGAACACCTTAAAGATTCACTCAGTTCACAGCCAACACCTGTATAATCAAGTTTCAATCTTGTTAGAGGACTGTTATGAAGAATATAGCACACATAATACAAACAGCGTCGAGCATTTCTAACCTTGCTGTACTTTGAATTATTTCTCATGTTTCATTAATGAACATGTCATAATTAGAAGATATGTGTGTGGGGCTATTAGTACATGATGGTTCTATTAACAAACCTGCCACTTTTTCGTAAGTGTTCATGATTATTGAAGATGATGATCTAACCTCTGTTTCCTTTAGAGTAGTAGAATTGAATTATCTTCAATCTCTTCCATGACCCAATATATATAGTTTTATTAATGTACACCAATATGTGTTTGCCTTAAAATACTTTGCTAAGGTAGTCATGGTCATGACTCTTGATGTTCATGCCTTATCTTCTTTGCTAAAGTTTATATCATCAATTTAGTAATGCTATCCTTATAATTACCGATTGGGTGATCATATATATAACGGCGTCATGATGGAATTAGTTCTCTTAAGAGTGTGGTTTGTACCAAAAGGGGTGTTAGACTTAACCCTGTTTTTAGGATGTGAAAGCCACTCTGACCGGTTACATTTGAACATCTAATAAATATGACCAATCAATTTGAAGAGCATATCTAGCTAGGCACTCTATTTACCGACTAGAACAACTACTGAAGCCTATCCACTTTGGAATACCTTATTGTTGTGATTAGACCAGATGAGCCGAAGAACGACTGCGTCAATGATTTTCACAAGAGCTGGATTGGAGCAGATAAGAGATAATTACTGAGCCGAAAATGGTTTGCACCGACAATGGTTTGAAACGAAAATGGCTAGAACCGAACCTCTTCCCATGCTAGACTCTTTGATGGGGCTTGTTTGTGTTCTATAAAGAAGACAACATGTTGATCTAGACATATGCTATTTCTACAAAACTGTCGTTATAAGTTGATGTTGCTAATGGTGACGTGATGTTGTCATTGATAGCCCTAAAGTCTGCTGATCCCACTTAATTTGATGGTAATTTTCAGATTTCATATTCTCTTATTCATCTGTTATTTGATAAAGTATATTCCATATCAGTTATTTATGTCACTGTCTTTCTGTAATACATGAACGTGTCGAGAAACATTATTGGACGAATACATAAATCAACAATAAATCTATTGGGCCGATACGTTATCTCTGATTCAAGAAATCTCCAATATAAAAAATTAATTGTGGTTGAAATAAATCTATTAACTTACGTTTTAGGTGAGGCCTTAGACCATCCGTAATGGAGGGTCTGACAACCGGTCACCTCAAGGGAGGACGCGTCCTCGCCTATTACGCACCCCCAACCCATCGACTCTTCCCATAAGGAAAAATGGGAGGACTCGGTCTTCCGATCGACCGAGTCTTGTGGTTTCTTGGCAAAAAGAAAATAAAAATAAAAATTATAAAAAAAATACCCCAACTGTATAAAAACTTTCCGTTGGGTAGCATATAGAAAAAATTATATTTATTTTATCCTAATAAATAACCCAATACTCTTTCATTTTCATTTAAACTTTCAAACACATTCTTTGTTATACACTTTACACATCTCATCTAAAATAATTGAATTCCAAGTAATTTTTTTACATCCTCGGATGATGAAGAAGAAGAAGTTAGTAGTATCAATCTAGAGCTTTTGAAAGAGGTCGTTATGGTTTTTACAATTTCAAAACATTGACTTATCGAAAGACGATAGATAGAAACCGGTACGGTGCTTATGATCGTCTATTGGCCGCTTACTTCTCTAAAAACTCAATGTATGACGAAAAATTATTCCGAAAGCTGTTTCGAATAAGCTGGTCACTATTCACACGCATAGTTCGGGAATTAACTGATAATGCTGTTGTGTTTTCAACAAAGTATTTATTGTAAGAGAAAATTTGGCATGTCCCCATTGATGAAGTGTACCTCTACAATTCGTCAATTGTCATACGGCACTGTTCCTGTGCTCTAAATGAATATCTGTAAATGAGTGAGAAAACTTCCCGTGATTCTCTCCAAGCTCTCTGTAAGGTTATTATGGACTTATATTGAGACGAGTTTTTGTGAAGGCCTAATTATACTAATGTCGAAAAACTCTATCCTTTTCACGAGGATAAACATATGGGTTTCTTAGGATGTTACGAAGCATTGATGGTACGGGTTGGCTATGGGCTAATTGCCCAAATGCATGTCGTGCTCAATATTGTAGGGGTGATCACGGGCCACATCCATTCATTTTATTGGAATCGGTTGCCTCACAAGACTTATGAATTTGGCATGCGTTCTTTGGTGCTTCCAGGGCGAACAACGACATCAACGTTATATGTTAATCGCCTATTTTCAAAGACCTTAAAGACGGGAAAGCACCAGGCATTTCATTTGTGGCTAACGATGTAACTTATAAATGAGGATATTATCTTACTGACGAGATATATCCGGAATAGTTTGTTCTTGTTAAGTTTGTTCACAGCTAGGCTCGAAAGATACAGAGCGAATAAGATATAAGCAAGCACATGAAGCACCAAGAAAAGATGCGGAATGAGTGTTTGTTGTGCTAAAGAAAAATTGGGCTATAATTAAAACTCCCGCTTTACCGATGTCTTTTAAGAAAATAACGGATATGATGTACGCGTGCATCATATTACATAATATGATTGTAAAAGACAAATGGTGGGCAACCTCTACCGACTTTTAACCAGAAGAGCAATATCGTAATGATGATCTCATCCGAATGCATGAAGAAATGTTACTGTTAGGGATTTAGTCAACGAGGAAATTCACCTAAGCCTTAAAGCCGATTTAGTGGAACACATTTTGCGTCGAACAAATGAGCACTAATTTGTAGTTTCATTTTATTTGAATTTTTATTGTAATGTTTTTAATTTTATTTAAATTATTAATGTAATGTTTTCTTAATTATTGATAAAATTTTAATTCTAGTGTTTATAAAAAATGAAAATGTAAGAAAAATAAAACTAGTGACCGTGGTCGCATTATTACACTGGTGTGTTTCTTTTTTATGTTACATCCACTTAACGGGGATGGTGTGGGCCCATTGATATATATATTAATGTTTTTCTATTGTTGAGGCCCACACAAATGTGTTAGAACCTCTATATCCAAAGGCATAGAAAAGCTTGCTCCTCCCCATCTAGAGCCTCTAAGGGAAGGGGGACCCACTTACTTTATAAGGCACTAAATTCATACAAAAAAAGAAACGGGCCCTAAGTTGATTGTGAAATTAGTTGTAAAGAGAGAAAACTGAGTTGTCGGCTTGTCGCTGAGTTTTATGTTTTTCATTACAATAGCTTACAAATGTCAAAAATATTAAGTTTGAGTAAATTTAAGCAAACTGATGGGCAATATCAAACTAATTCATATAAAATCTAGATAATTGGCGTGATGTTGCGGAAATATAAAGGCGTTATTTGTAGTTGAATGCTTTAAGAAAATTGTGAAATGTAATTTTACATGCAAAAACTCCGAACTTATTTGTAACTTTGAACATCGATTTTTTAAGCTTATTATTCGAGGTGAATTGAATGTTACCTTTGCTATTAAAATTACTTGTTTTCTTTTCATAAAACCTATATTAAACAAATTTAACATAACTGGTTCCCTTGGATCTTAACACAGAAAAAAAAAATTGAAAACCAAACCAAGCAAACTTACCGTAATTGTTTCACTTTGGATTAACACATGATTATTTGTTTTTTTAATCTATACAAGCACATCGTACTAGCTATATGCCATAAATATATCATAAACATATCTATCGAAAGTAGAAGCCGTAAATATATTTTTCATGGAAAAAAAAAAACAACGGTTCTAACATAAAAACATCTAATTAATACATTGTAAATAATAAAATCTTAATAATTTTCTCGTTTGAAACATTCGTTAGATAGTTTAAAATATGTAACATTTATGTCCGAAAACTTGTTGTTACAAACTATTATCGTTAGACCTTGGTTCTAAAAAGCACACCATGACGGCGATAAGGTGTGAGGCGTGACCTCCACATTACAAAATAGATTAACGCGTCGACTCTAGGCGTGGCGTGAAATGAGGCGGGAAAAAGCGTGAGGCATGGCGGCTTTTTTTTATTCAACCCCGATAATTTTTTTTCTTTTTTACTTTTTTTTAATGAAGAATATTACATGTAATGATAGTTTCTTAACTTTATTCATTATGTACAACGGTTTTGTAAACTCGATATATATATGAAATATAATATAAATATATAAATATTTTCATATTTTGTGCCGCCTTATACAATGTCTTAAAAACGCAAAACCTTCGCCTTAACCTCTAAGATGTGAGGCTTAGTAACATCTTCACGTCACACCTCGCACTATTTATAACCTTGCATGAGACATTTACAAATAGCAAAATAGAACTAAATTTGGGACTCTACGCTTAGTATATATTAGAGCACCTGGTACCCTTGGCTGGTAGGGGTGGTGCCATAAGACAACGCCAACCTATGGCACGACAACGACAACGTGGGTGTCGCCATGGGCTCTCGCGCCGTGGTGACTAGCTCACGTTGTGATTATTTTTTTTTCTTTTCTTTTAGTGTTGTATTTGTGTTTTATTAAGTTATGTGTGAGTCAGAGAATATTCTATAACATCATAAATGAAAGAAATGCGTTTTGCGGATTAAAAAAAAAAAATGCTGAGTTTACACCAAGGTTATAAATAGCGTGAGGCGTGGCGTGACGGCATGGTCAAGCCTCAAGCCTTAGCGTGAGGCGTGGCGGCATGGTGTTTTTAAGGCGGCAAAAAGTATTTATAGATTTATAGATTTATATTATATTTCATTAGTATATCATATTTCATATACATCGAGTTTACAAAAAGTGTTATACATAAGCAATAAAGTCAAGAAACTCTCTTTACATTTGTAATCTTCTTCAAATACTAGTAAACCCCTAAACACCAGTAAACCTCAAATACGATGCCCAAATTCCAATTACTAGTAAATCCCTAAACGTCTCAAATACCAGTACACCTTAGCGCGCCTTATCGCACCTCATCTCATGTCAAGCTTTAAGACGACGCCTTAGTCTATTGCGTGGCGTGGAGGTGACGCCTCGCGCCTTTGCGAGGCCTTTGCGGCGCCAAGGCGCGCCTTTACACACATACACATGGTACTAGTGCTCTTAGAGTACTATATATATATATATATCTAACATTTAATCACACAAACACTCCCACAACAACCAAAACTTAACCTCATCAATGGCTTCCATCTTCTTCATCCTCACACTCTCAACCCTCCTAACAACAATAACACAAGCACAACTCACTTGCACAACACAAAAATTCACAAACAACAAACTATACAACCATTGTAACGACTTACCTAGCCTCAACTCATACCTCCACTGGTCCTTAAACCCTACAAAAAATACGCTCTCAATCGCATTCCTAGCAAAGCCCTCCAGTGCTTCAGGATGGGTCGCATGGGCCATAAATCCTACTGGAGAAGGTATGGCTGGTGCTCAGGCGTTACTTGCTTATAAAGCAAGTAATGGATCAATGGTTGTCAAGACTTATAATATAAGTTCGTATAGTTCCATTGTTGAAGGGAAACTAGCGTTTGATGTTAAGGATCGAAGAGGTGAGTATTCTGATGGGATGATGAAGATTTTTGCAACGATTGTGTTGCCCAAAAATGGGATGACTACTGTGAATCAAGTTTGGCAGGTAGGTATTTGGTAAAATAAATATGTGTAAGTTTTTTAAAAACAGACAGTTTAAGAAAAACGTAATCATTATGTAGGTGGGCCCGTCTGTATCAGACGGGTTTCCGGCAAAACATGCTTTTCAGCCGGCGAATTTGGGTGCGAAAGGGAAGCTGGATTTGTTGAGTGGGCAGAGCAGTGGTGGTGGTGGAAGTGGTGGTAATTCCAGAAATAAAAAGAGAAATGTGAGTATTAAGTTTTTTTTACTTATGAATTTGTGATTTATTTTTTTGATCTATTGCTATGAGTTTGATACTGAGTAGTTAGTTAGTTCTTTAACTATAGTTTGAAATTTATTTGTTTATTTGGCAAAGTTTGAACCATCTGAATATAACATTGATTTCATATGTCAGAATTAGATCATGTTGAACAAATGGAGCACTTTGTTTTGTTTTTGAGTTCATGTGTCAACTAGATTCTTCTTGTGTCACTCTTTGGTAAATGGGATGTTCTTATCTACTCCCTCCGTCCCATATTAAGTGTCCGCTTACATTATGCACAAACTTTTAGAAAATTCCACTTACTCGCTCTCCACCAATCAAATATCATTTTTATCCACTAAAATCTCATCTCATTGGTTGAAATAGAATATGGACATTTAATTTGAGACATCAAAAGATTTCGTTGTGGACACTTAATATGGGACGGAGGGAATACGATTTTAGTATTTTATGAAACTTTTATGCTAGATTGTTTCTACTAATATGAGAAATTTGAATTGATGTTTTCTGTGTTTCTACTAGTGTCATAAAGGTATTTTCAATTCCCTTACCAATAAATATTTATTAGATCTTCATGAAGTACTTTAATATTCTAATTCAATGACCGAAATGTTGGTTGGTTAAACCGAAAAAGGTTACAAGGAAATAATAGAACAATAATACAATAGGTCTTGATTCAGCTACAGAAGTTTCTAATTAGTCGCGCATAGTTTTGTTACATGACTATGTATATATTGAATTTTTATTTGTATTTCTTTTTCAGATTCATGGGATACTGAATGCAGTTAGCTGGGGAATTCTGTTTCCAATCGGAATAATTATCGCTAGATACCTTAGAACATTCCCATCTGCTGATCCAGCATGGTTTTATCTTCATGCTTTCTGCCAAGTTTCGGCTTATGCAATTGGGGTTGCTGGTTGGGGAACCGGGCTCAAGCTTGGATCCGAGTCAAAGGGGGTTACCTACAGTACTCACCGCAACATTGGGATTACTCTCTTTTGTCTTGCAACAGTCCAGGTAAACTTCTCGAGTTTATATGAGTTTTGTCACACTTCAATCACCTAGCTAGCTTATTCATTTTAGTTATCTTGTTTTTCTCAAATGATATAAACATTATATGAAGAATAGGTAATTTGATATCTTTAATATGCATGATCGTCGGATCATGTTGACTTTCAAAGTCAAATTTCTTGATTTTCAAGGTCTTCATTTCTATCTAAATATTTGTAATCCTACCACCTAACAAGTTTTTACTTGAAAAAGTGAATGATGTAGCACAGTAGCAGGTTACTTGAAAGTTCATATGAAATTTTAGCAAGTTTATATTGTCTGATATCAAAAGTCAACCTTTAGGACTTTGTGCTTTTCTATCACTCGTGAAAATGGAAAGATTACAATTTCTGGATTACAATTTGAATTTGAAATCTCATAGTTTGAATATGGAATGAGAGAGAACCAACATCATAATAAAGACAATACATGTTCGACATAAAAACAAGACACGTCTAGTGGGGCTACGCCTACCTTAGTAAAGTCTGTTCATCAATTATTCAAGTGAAAGTAAATTGTCAATCATATGTTTAAAGAAAGCAATGTTTTGCTAAAATTTGACAATGACCATATACAATCTTTCCCCTCAAATTAATTTTGTTTTTGGTCATGTTTTCCTTAGGTTTTCGCGTTGTTCTTGAGGCCAAACAAAGATCACAAGTTTAGATTTTATTGGAACATATACCACCATGGAATCGGGTACGCTATCCTTGTTCTTGGCATCCTCAATGTTTTCAAGGGTCTTGATATATTATCACCAGAAAGCAAATGGAGAACAGCCTATATAATTGTGATATCTACATTGGGTGCAATTGCTTTGCTGTTAGAGGTTATTACATGGATTGTGACATTGAAGAGGAAATCTAGTAAGTCCACTAAACCATATGACAACAAGCAACAACCATTGGCACCATAGTTTGAGCTTCCTTTTTTATGTATGTTTTCAGTGGATGATGGTCTTGTCGATTATCTTCTTGTACAATAGCTCACGTTAGATATTATCCGAGTTAATTTATATGCGGTTGTATTCTATTCTTATTATGATTGTATTATGCTATTTACGAACGGGATTTCACTATTTGAGAATGGCTACCATGTCATCTACTTTTACGCGCACACGCTTTCTATTTATATCATTCACTTTCGTTCTTTGGCACATCGTCATCATAACATAAAGTTTAGTGCATGATGGGTACAAACAGAAACGGGTCTAAGGTTTCAACTTGTATGTGTCATTAACTCATTACCTTAACTTTGATACACAGGCTTTTCGTGTTACATCATTCCACCGTTCTTTAACACAGGTCATGCATGATTCTTAGTGCACAATTTTCAACCTGGACACCATCATGAGATGCATGTTTGGTCCCAACTCTCTTTTGATTAGCTTCTTCATTATAGTGTTCTTTAACATCCTTGTAACATGTGGTAGAACATTTTGATCGATGTGGGGTATTTTGATGAGTGGTAAATCAAAAGAGTTACTGTAATTTGGAATCTTAAGCAAATTAGTCTGAAATGTATCATTGCATAACTTATGAAAGTGACTTCCACTTTAAAGGTCTTTATTAGATCCAATCTTATTGAGCCATGCCATAGTTTTAGTCCCACTATTAGTTTTTCACTTTGCTTTTGTTCCCACTTTAATTTATTCAAATAGCTCTTTTAAACGTGATTCGTGTTAGAATCTGATGCTAAACGAAGGGAATATATATAGTTTAAAAGCCAATCACTTTGGTGATTGATTATGTACGTTCCTTGCACAAATCATTTTAATGGGATTTCTATTCTCGTGGGTTTGAGTAGCCGGGGTTTCACAGGTGGACATACTACTGTGAAAGTCGTCTCATGCAAAGTGACAAAACACGAGAAAGCATGCATTGAAAATCAACACGTGTTTATTCCTTTCACATTTGATACCTTTGGTTTACTTACACCAGAGGTGGTGGAGTTACTCAACAAAGTCCAACGAGTTATGAACAATAATGTTATAACACATAAATCCAGAAATGTTGTTTTTAAAAGAGTTAGTTTCCAATCCAAAATAAGTCAGCAGCGTAAGTTGTTGCTCATTTGACTTCTACCACTATATAAATCCTATTTTAATATCAATTGTTAAACTTTAAAAAAAAAATGGCAATCAAACTTGTGCAAAATCAATATGTTTGTTTACCTCTATTTTTCTCACATCTATGAATTACAAAGAGTGACAACAATAGTGTTATATTACTTGGTTAAATAAGATGATCTTGTATTAATTCTCCTTCTGGAGCAAGGATTTCGAGTTGAAGAGCGAAGTAACTTTTCTTGAAGACGGGTCATATGCATTTTAGAAAAGCATACGCAAAAAACAGCATTTAATACTGTCTTCCCTATATGAATGCAAGAGGCTAACTAAAATTTTCATTCAAAAACTGAACATGAACCAATTATTTTCTAGTAATTAGGTTGTCGATCGACTTGTGGTAGTGGCCGGGTTGATGGAAAGGGCTGAGCACCCTTTAGCCCCATGTTGTCTCCGAACCTATCTATAAACAAAACAAATAAATGATCAAACCGCGTTACATTTTCTTGTTTATCAAAATTTCAGTTTTAGTAATCACAAAAATCAACATCAACAATTTCTTTCAAATTTTCATCCCCTCTTGGGAAGCAATTATAACCTTTCGGATAGAAGTTTGTTGGCTTGTCTTGTAGATGTCAACTTTCTTTTACAATTAAAGCATAACATGTTCAATCTACCAAAAATGGACCCCAGGGCAAATGTTGAGATCTTTACTTATTTGTTGCTTTGGTAATAAGAGCTTTATCACTTAATTACATCTATTAAACAAAGTCATGAACAAGAGATACGTTTGAGCTTTAAAATTCGAATATATCAATCATTCAAAAATAATATCACGAATCAATTAAAAAGCACTTGACCTAATAATTTGTGTGGTTGGCCATCGATTTTCGTCTTTAAACTCTTAAATCTTGTATTTGATATGTGATAGCCGACATTTGTTAGTTTGCATAGTAAAAAGAAAAAGTTAAAAAAGAACTCAATTCTATTATGTACGAACAACCATAAAGTGGTCACGTTAACCTTTTGAAAAGTAAAGACTTCAATATGTTTGAGTTTCTATAAGTTCATACTTCTCGAATTAGTAACTTTTAGTACACTAGACAAACACACAACGTGTTTAAGTTTTGGTGGGACTTGTGAGGTTGTGACTTAGGATACATTTTTTGTACTTAAAAAGCATAACGCGGGTTTCAAAAAGATTCAGATATGATCTTACATGATTCGATAATATACATTATTGGCAATGTGTTGGGAAAAAAGCTAAAGAAAACGATACCAAGTCTATTAGGCAAATCATGATTGTCAGCATGCAATGTATTTATAATTAGCGTTCTTGAAATTTCTAATATGAATATAGTATAGCCAAATTACTAAAAAAAGTCACTTAAATTTCCACAAAACGTAATATTTACGTTTTAAGATAGTGTTTATAAGATACTGTAAATATTTAATCATCTAGTCATTAAACTATAGTCCATCTTGATATAAAATACCAAAAAGTTTGGAAAGAATCATGTTATAAAGTATAAACTAATACGGTAATTAAAAATTTGCGAGTTTAAAATACTATGAACTGGAATGAAAATAATCATCAGTAAGTATTAGAATAACGTTCTTGTACGTATCATTTTTCTTGGGCCGTTAGACTAAAGCAGTATTTGCTTTTTAAAAGGCACGTTTATTTTCACTTTTGTCTATAATTGGGAAGAGGAAATCAAAGAAGTATATTTGTTTTTCTTCTTATATTTAAAGGCGGGAAGATGAAATAAAAGAAGTATGTTTGCTTTTTTCTCTTATGTCTGCAAGCGGAAAGAGAAAATAAAAGAAGCGTGTTTGTTTCTTTTTATGCATAAGAGGCAAAAATGACTTTTCCCTCTTCGATTTTGTAGATTATTTTTTTTTGTCTAATTATCACTTCTTGTATCTTAAAGGTCTTCAGATTCACCTCTTCTCTCGCAGACATAGTTTGCAGATAGATATAAAATATTTGAAAAAGAAACGCAACCTAAGTGTTTAGAGCCCCACCGGCATGTTACCCCCTTCTACAATCGCATTGTCCCTATTACACCACCCCTACCATGCGTTATACCTCCTCCCTGCTTTTGTGAAACTCGGTGGTCCAAAGTCCAAACCATTGAGTTGTGTGAAGAGAGAAAATTAATTGTGTATGTGTGTGTTAGTATATTATGCAATATATTTGTGTTTGAGGGAGTGAGTGATAAAGTTACTGATCTTAGGCTGGGTGTAACATGGTCACCTTACCACCACCTCCACCTCAGCGTCATATTAGCTTTTTAGCATAATCACCTAACTCATCACTTAACAGTTGTAGGGGTGACCATCTAACCAAATATATAAAGTTATCTCACTTAATACAAACATACCCCGACAATATTCCCCACCCATACTCATAAATAAAATTGACACGGGTGTGCTCATTAGGTGGTATGCACCACCGAACCAAGCTCAAATAAGCCTCCACGCACGATGGTGCACGCGCAAAGGGAGTTGTGGGGGAGGGGGGGTCATGGGTGACCACGCGCGAAAGGTGACCACTACGATGGCAAGTGGCACCATAACGTCCGGTCTTACTACACTTGGTTGATGATAAAATTTATGATGAAGAGATAAATTGATGTGGCGTTGAATTAATGATGGTAAATTTGATAACAAATATACCTATACTTAACTTACAATAAAACATTTATGCCTTTGTAACTACTCATTAAATTAGATTAGATGATATAACATGACATTGAACGGTTAATAAGTGTCCAGATTGAAAGAACCAGAAAGTAGTACTTGATCGTGACAACTTAACCATACAAGTCTCTAGAGTCTAGATTGTAATCTATCACATTGTTTCTTGTTGTAATTTAGATCAACTTATTATTTACTCTTACCTTCTTATGACCACATTCATTTTACCAAACTAGTAATATCGATCATAGCAAAACAACAACAACAATAATATACCCAATCTCATCGAAACATGGCATGAAGGAAGTATGATGTAGACAGTCACATCCTTACCTGAGAGTGACCGCTTTTAAAAGACTTCGGAGCAAAAAAGTAAAGCTTTTTGGATCTTTTTTTTTTTCAATAGCTTTGGTGTTCTATTTGGCACTTAAGCAACAAAAAGTATTGCTCAAATGAATTATTGCAACTCTTACAAAATAAAATGACACAGCGGCATAATGGTTAAAAACCCAAAATTGTGCTTTCCTTTTCATATTCGTACTATCAAAAGTGCAAAACCACGCTATTCTATACTTTTACGTAACCTGTGGATACAAGTTTCTTGTGGAGCCCAAAAAATTTTGTTGGAATTGTTGATAAATTAAACAAAAGTCATGTGAAATCATGATAATCGTAGCATGACGACACTCATAAGTCATAGTACAGTTGTAGGTATCAAGTCCATGTTTATGCTCAAACGATTGCTATGCTATTACCAAATAGGCAAATAAGGCCCGTTTTGAAATAATTGGGCTGTAAATAGTTGTTGATGGTGCCATTAATGATCTCGTAAACATTGAGATATAGTTGACCATAATGTTGACCAACGTTCATGCCTAATCTCAAAGACACTGAGGAGAAATGTTTGTGCCACAACTTGTTTAGAAGAGTGTGTTCCCTCTATGAAAAAATACCAACATTTAGCAAAAGGGAGATGATTTGCACACTTTACTTAAAACTTATTGAGTTCTATGTCTCATAGTTTACCACAACACTAGGATATGTCTTTTGTAAGTAATGGCATTAAATAACCTATTACTTAAGGTACTATAGTTAGTACTTATTTCATTTCAACTTGATTGTTCATGACCGCTCATGAGTGTCCAGTGACAAAAAAGGTGTAAAAACTTATAAACCAAAGCTAAATCAACACCAGTTATTACAAATGAACCCAACCAACCTCCCTGATGGCTAACTCTTTTTATTAAATCAATAGCCAAATAATGGCAAGAATCTTTACAATACAGAAAACAAGATACTCCCTCCGTCCCAATTTATTTGTCCACTTTTGACTTTTGAAGTCTTTGTTTTACAACTTTGACCGCAAATATTCTTTTTTGTGTTGTATAATACTTGATGCAAGCTATATGAATTGATTGAGTTTTAAATGTATTTTCATTGGGTATAACTTCCATCAAGTATTATATAACACAAACAACAAAATTTAATGTCAAAGTTGAAAAATAAAGACTTTAAAAGTCAAAAGTGGACAAATAAATTGGAACGGAGGGAGTATAAACTAATTAAAAGATTAGGGTTTCTCTCAACTCAGAGAAGAGAGATGAAAAACACACAGAAATAATAAGGAAGATAAGTCAACAATGATTGGACAAAACTATATATAGCTCTCTTCTTTTTAGTTACACATAAGCCCTCAATGTCTTCAAGATATGACAACATTAGTCATTCTTTAATTGGGCGGGTACACTTTAGGCTTGAACTATTGAGAAAAGACTACAAGGCCCATGTGGTTGAGCAGCTGAAGCTTAACCTTCTAACACTCCCCCATAAGCTTTAGCTATCCACAACTCCCCATCAGCTTTGTCCTGAAACACATTAAACAAACCAAGACACTTACAAAACTTGTTATGGTCAGAAATACTAAGACCCTTTGCAAACAAGTATGCTATGTTATCATCAGACTTAACCTTTTTTGTTTTTTATAAACCCTGCTGCAATTTTTCCCTTAAAAAATAAAGATCTATCTTAAAATGTTTACTCCTTTCATGTAAAATGGGTTAACAGCAATCTGCATTGCAGAACTAATATCACAACACATATCTATAGGCAAATTTACTTCTACCGGTAGATCTGCTAACACTTTAGTGATCCAAATCACCTCACAACAAACATTACACATTGCTCTAAACTCAACCTCAGTTAAGGATCTAGCAACCACATCTTGTTTCTTACTTTTCCAAGAAACGAAACTACTTCCGATAAACACTGCATAACCAGTAACAGACCTCCTGGTCACTTTACATTTGATTCAATCAGAGTCAACAAAAACTCTCAGACTAGTATCACTACTTTCTTTAAAAGTAATACCTAATCCATGTTCTTTTTTCAAGTACCTTAAGACCCTGAATGCAAACCTTAAATGAGACTTCATTGGTTTGTTGAATTTCTTTTAGGTGCAAAGGCTACCCCAACCTCCTAAAAAAAAAGGGCTTTAATTGGTTTGAGTCGGCCAAAAAGTCGAAAACCATAGTTAAGAAAGAAAAAATAGAAAAAAGCTTGATTTTTATTATTATTATTATTATTTTTATTATTTTTATTTATTTATTTATTTATTTATTTATTTTGTCTTTTTAGTGCAGTTTGCGCTGAAACGTGCATGAAAACATGTATAAACTATGACTATGATTCTTATGTTTATATTTCTAATTAGAAAAATGTTAGACTTACAAAAGTTTTACAAAAGAATGTCCACAAAATGACATGACATGTTTATTTATAAATATATTTTGGGTATGTTTGGCGAAAGTAGCAGTTGCTGAAACTGGAGCTGGTGCTGGAGCTATTGCTGGAGATGAAGATGATAAAAAGAGATTATTTTTATAAGCTACATGAAGTAATATTTAATTTTAAGAGATTATGGAAGATTATTTTTTTATAATTTCTTATAAGTTCTGTCTGCCAAACAAAGATTATTTTTTAAGTAGTTTATTTTTTGATAAAATAAACATAACCTCTCCATAATTTCATGTGCCAAACATGCCCTTTATAGAAAGAATTGAAAAGAAAGAGAGAATGGCACTAATTACATAACATGTCATTACGTGAGCATTCTTTCGTAAAATTTTGTAATTCTAGCATTTCTCTTATAATTATACCAATCACAAAGTTGCATCACTCATCACAATGCTCAAGTAACTAAAACTTGCCTCAACGTTTTTTTTTAAAGAGGACAATTTACTTTTAGAGAGAGAACATTAGGCACTACCACAACATTAGCGTTTATAGACCGAAAAATGTACAAGTTGGCCCAAATCTGAAAAATCGGCCCAAATAATTAAATCGGCCCATGAGGAAACCCTTGTGTTGAAAAGCAAGCGGTATATGTAAACCCTAAACTCATCATTTGTAGGCAGAGCTTTCTTCCGCCGCATCATATCATCTCCATTTGCAGGTTTCAACTCTTCTCCTTTTTTTTTTTTTCATTTCAAATCTTTATATTCTATTGCTTTAAGGTATATATATCACAAACATTGTTATTGTATTAGGGTATAGTTTTTATATTTCTTTTACTTAGTTTTAAGATGTGTTTATTGTTGCTGATGTTATTAAAATGAGTGTGATTATTTTATTTGTTAAATGATATGTTTTGTAATTATCTGACTTTGGTATGTGTTTTGTTTACATGGTTAGTTTTTTCTGTCATAATTTACTTTGTGTTAATACTGTTTGATGTAATTTATGGTTATTAAGGTGGTGTTTGTTTAGGCTTATATTTGGGCTTACGAGCTTATTTGATTTCGGCAGCTTATTTTGAGACGTATGGGCTTATCTAAGCTTATTATATCTTAACAAACTAATGTAAGCTCATAAGTTTCAGAATAAGCCGGAAAATTTAGGCATATGAAATATAAGCCAAAATCAAATAAGCTCATAAGTCCACTTATAAGCTTTAAACAAACACCCCAAGTTATATGTATTTGGTATAGTTGATTTGCGGTTTTTGGGATTGTTTATATGGTTGAATTAAGTGGTTTTGAATAAGTTGTACATTTAAAACTATGCTTTTCGAAAAGTGTTTTTGGATAAGCATTTTAAAAAACACCGATTAGTTTGCGCTTTTGTGAAACTGTTGTATTTTTGGATATTAAGATGTTGATTGTTTTTCATTTGTGTCGACAATATAATTTTTAGTCTTATGAAGATATTTTTTTAGCAATATGATTAGTGTGCTTCTGTTAAGTTCAAAACTTATTTTTATGGTATAATTAGTGGTTGATTAGTTTATGTGTTATTACTTGTTTAAATCTCTATAAACTTAAAAAAACCAATGGACACTATTGCGCTGTTTACTTTTCATCATGTTCACTTGTAAACGCCTCTTAGCTAGTTCCTTATCAATATTAGTCACCACTATTCTTTTGCATACTAAGCCTCTTGGTTAGTTTTTGAGAGTATGTAGTGATTTAAACTTTTGTAATTTGTTTTCAGGTAAGCAATGGCAGTTCCTAAGCTTGATAAGAAGATCGTGAAGAAGCGTGTCAAGAAGTTCAAGAGGCCCCACAGTGACTGGAAGATATGCGTCAAGGTATTTTATTTGATCCTGCTTCATACTTACAAAAAATGTAATTGGTAATTCAAATTGTTTTGCTATTATAGATGCTGTATGTGAAAGTGTTTATTCTTATCTATCTGTTAAGATGTTTTGACAGCATGTTTCTCGAATTTTACTTTAACATGGTGTGATTTGTTTTTACATTGTAGCAAAAATGGTAAACAATAAAAGCAAACATGACTTTTTTTTGTAGGTTTAAGCTTGATTTCCTCAAAACGCTACATTTTAGAAAGTCTTTATCATGCCATATCTAAATTTATAAATTCCATAATTATTGATTTTGTTAATAAGGGGGTGTTTTCTTTATTTTATTTAAGTCCATTTTCAGGTATGTGCTGATCTTATGAACCTATCCATAACAAGCATTTATGAGCCCATAATGTTAAAACTAAGCTGGTAAAATGGGCTCATGAAATATAAGCTGGAACCACATAAGCCCATAAGTACACTTAAACAAGCACCATTTAAAGTATAATACTTGGGATATGAAATTTGAGTGCAGCTGTTGTTATCTTATTCATGTTTATTTCACTTGATTGTGGCATTATACTTATTAAATATCCTTATGCTGCAGGAAAACTGGAGAAGACCCAAGGGTATTGACTCTCGTGTGAGGAGGAAGTTTAAGGGTGTGACTCTTATGCCCAACATTGGGTACGCCTCTGACAAGAAGACCCTACACTATCTGCCAAATGGGTTCAAGAAGTTTGTTGTTCACAACGCCAAGGAGTTGGAAGTTCTCATGATGCACAACAGGTACATTGCTTGCCTCTTCTTCAATCATAAATCTTTGTTTGCTATCATGCACAACTATGATTGCTAATTTATCTATATTTGTTAGTGAGCTACTTTTTAGAATAAAATTAAATTATAACAGTTGGTACTATTTTTTTAACTCGTAGGGGACATTGCTTAAATTTATTTGGTGCCTATTCTTGAGTTAATGGTTTTAATAACTTTCGTTTGTTTTCAGGACATACTGTGCTGAGATTGCACACAATGTGTCTACCCGTAAGAGGAAGGAGATTGTTGAGCGTGCAGCACAGTTGGACATTGTTGTCACCAACAAATTAGCCAGGTTGCGCAGCCAGGAAGACGAGTAAACTTATGGATTATCTCCCAGCTCCTTTTAATTTTGTTTTTCAAGACTTCGTATGGTTATCACCAAAAATCTTAATTTTGTATGACTGTAGTTTTGATATCAAGACTTTTAAGATTTATGCCGTCGATGAAATGAATTTTGTGATGCTGTTGGCGCATTTACTATTATGCTTGTTAGTTTGTGATTTCAAGTTTAGTATAGATGGGCAATAAGTTGGACAAATTATAGTCCTTGCAGTTACTGATTCTTGTTGCCGGTATCTTTATAACTTATTGGCCATAATAGCCCGATTCCTCACCCTCCTAGACTTGATTAGTTTATGCTAAAAGGAATTCAGAATGTGCAATTGGTGCATATCATGTCTTCTAGCTCGGTCTCTCCCCTGGATGAACCATATAGCCAAGAAAAACCATGAACTAGAATAGAGTTTCAAGTGTTACTCTAGTTAACTGATCGGCGACCTGATCAAATTAGACAGCAGTCTGCTATTACTGGTTCTAATTGTGGTTCTAAACTTGGAAAAACCAGTATCATTTTGGTTGTGTTTTTTCTTTGTTTGAAATGGTTTATTTTTAGATGTTTTCTTCTTTTACTGAAGCAAAACTGGTGGTTAAAATTGTTTAAAAATCTCTTCTTGTCAAAGCAACGTGAATGCGTGATATCATCTGTGAAAAAGGATAGAAATAGCTTGTTATGCTAAAAATAGGTAACATTTTTTGTCATGCAACCAAATAATTTTACCAGTGATGCAAATAATTTTTTTAAAGCAAATAATGCAACAAAACATGTCAAAGCAATAATTTTAGCGATGTTTAAAAATCGCTTGCTGTTGTCAAAGCAACGTGATATCATCTGTGAAATAAGATAAAAATAGCTTGTTAGGCTAAAAATAGGTAACATTTTTTGTCATGCAAGTATGCAACCAAATAAGAGCATAGGAGGTGAAAAAGTTCATTGTTGAGGAAAAATTACAAATATGTGCTATACCGGAGACTCATATTAAGTACAGAAAAGTTAAGAAAGTGGGTGACAAAGTATTTGGAAACTGGGAATATGTAACTAATTCTGGGTTATAACCAGGACTAAGCAGAGCATGCTACTGTTAGTGGAAACTGTTTGTCAAAAAACAAGATTCTTCTGCACTATTGTCTATGCAAGCAACTCTGGGATTGAAAGAAGAAAGCTGTGGAAAGAATTGGGATCTTATAAGCAAGTTACTAATGGAACAGCTTGGGTTATTCTTGGTGATTTCAATGTTACTTTAGAAGTCAATGAGCATTCAAATGGAACTTCAGTTCACTCAAATGACATGATTGAGTTTAAGAACTGTGTTGAGGAAGTGGAAATTGATGATTTGTTAAGTTCTGGGTTCCAGTTTACCTGGACTAAAAGTTTGAGAAATCCCAATTGTAAAACTCTTAAGAAATTGGACAGGATCATGGTTAATGAATACTTTTTAGACATCTTCAGAACTGCACATAGTGTCTTCCTTCCATACATCATATCAGATCACTCACCAGCTGTTTTGATAATACCAAAAGGAGGATTTTTTACCAGTGGTCAAGACAGAATGGGAGAAAAGAATTGTTGGTTTTAATATGTACAAAGTAAGCCAGAAACTAAAGCTGCTCAAGCACAAATTGCAACATCTAAGTTGGAAGAAAGGAAATGTTCATGAGAGAGTAAATACTTTAAGAGAAAGTGTTAAAGTAGCTCAAGAGGAGGTAGATAAGAATCCATTCTGTGATGATGTAAAGAAGAAGAGTTGTCTGTTATTGCAAGAGTATAGTGAAGCTGTGAGAGATGAGGAAAGTTTACTGTTACAGAAAGCTAAAATTGAATGGTTAAAAGAAGGAGATAGAAACACAAAATTCTTTCACAAAATCATCAAAGGTAGACAGCACAAGAGCAGAATAATGGAGATATGTGGTGAGAATGGGGTGAGGTATGAAAATGAACAAGTTGCTGAGCAATTTTTAGAACATTTCAAAAAGTTTTTGGGTACTTAAGACAATGTTGATGAGTTTCAAAGTAATCAAGTGAATTTTATAAACAAGCTATCAACTGAAGAGGCAGAAAGTTTGGTGAAGCAAGTCAGTGAGGATGAAATCAAAGTATCTATGTTTGATATTGAAGATTCAAAGGCTCCTGGACCAGATGGGTACACATCAACATTCTTCAAATCTTCCTGGAGTATTGTTGGAAAAGAGGTGTGTGAAGCAGTCCAAGAATTTTTCAATTCCGGAAAACTACTATGTGAGCTCAATGCTACATTAATCTCTCTTGTACCTAAGATCCCAACCCCAAACAAGGTTTCTAATTTTAGACTTATTGCCTGCTGCAATGTATTATACAAGTGCATAAGTAAGGTTATCACTAATAGAATCAAAGGGGTTCTAGGGTGCCTAGTTAATGAAAACCAGAGTGCTTTTATAGCTGGAAGACATGTTACAGACAATATTTTACTTGCACAGGAACTCCTAAGAGGATATAATAGGAAGCAAAAAATTAGAAAATGTGCACTTAAGATAGACTTGCAAAAAGCATATGATACTTTGGATTGGCAGTTCCTTAAGAGTGTATTGGAACAGTTTGGGTTTCATAGTAGAATGGTAGGATGGATAATGACATGTGTTACCACTACAAAATTTACTTTGAATGTAAATGGTGAAAGGATAGGATATTTTAAGGGAGGCAGAGGATTAAGACAGGGAGATCCAATCTCACCTTACCTTTTCACTTTGGCTATGGAAGTGTTCAATTTACTTTTGAGGAGAAATATTGACAATGCTGAGAACTTTAAATATCACCAGGGTTGTAAAAAACTCAAGATCACACATTTGGGGTTTGCTGATGATCTGATAGTGTTTAGTCATGGAGATGTTCATTCTGTTAAGATCATTAAAGATACTTTAGACGAGTTTAGTAAGTTTTCTGGCCTGAAGGTTAATATGCAGAAAAGTACTATTTTCTTTGGAGGGCTGTCAATACCTGAACAAGAAAGCATAGTACAAGTTCTACCATTCACAATTGGGAAATTGCCTGTCAGATACTTAGGGGTGCCTTTGATTACTAAGAAGTTGAGTATCAATGATTGTAAGCCACTTATTGAGAAGGTTAGAGATAGAGTACATGATTGGAGAAATAAAAGTTTGACATATGCAGGGAGATTACAGTTAATTGCATCCATCCTATCATCAATGCAAGTTACTGGGCTTCTGTCTTTATACTTCCCAAGACTGTTTGTAAAAGAGATAAACAAATTGTTGAAAGGTTTTCTATGGTGTCAAGGGGAATTAACTAAAGGGAAGGCTAAAATTTCATGGGATAAAATTTGTAAACCTAAAGATCAAGGTGGTTTGGGTATTAAAGATCTACAAGTATGGAATGAGGTTCTGATTATGAAACACTTGTGGAACATTGCTGATAAAAAAGATACTCTATGGGTCAAATGGATTAGTGTGGAGAAATTGAAAGGCAGAAGTATTTGGGAAGTCACACAAGACAGTAGTAGTATTGGATGGTGTAACATTCTTAAGCTTAGGGATAAAGTCAGAAGACATGTGTTTTATAAAATTGGAAATGGCAAGAGTACTTCTGCTTGGTTTGACAAATGGTGTGAAGAAGGCCCTTTATGTGAAATTGTTTCTGCTAGGGAGATTTACAATGCAAGGGTTACTAATGATTGTACAGTGGATAAGATAATAAATAATGGCAATTGGAGTTGGCCTGAAGAATGGTTTGGCAAATTCCCTATCCTGGATAACATACAAGTTCCCACTTTACATACTGTTGTACCATATAAAGCAATGTGGGAAACTGGTTCAGGACACAGAACTGAATTTGCTACTAAGATTGTGTGGAAAGATATGTGTGAAAATGGCAATAAAGTGGTATGGAAGGAAGTAGTATGGTTCTCACAGAGTATTCCAAGACATTCATTTGTTCTGTGGATGTCAATTCAAAACAGACTTATGACTCAAGACAGACTGGCAAAATGGAACCAAAGTGATGAGCTAAAATGTGTGTTCTGCAAACTTGAACAGGATTCTCATGAACATCTTGTAACACCCCGAAAACCAAATCAGCGGAAGCATACAATTTTAGGCGTGCTACTTGATTGTTATCATAACAAAAGGTACAAAGAACGGTTTGTCTTTAACAAGTTTAGAAATAACTTTATAATCGAAAACATTCGATTTACATCATAAAAGATAGTGCGGAAAATATAGGTCCAAAAAGGTTTTCGGAGTCTTCTATGACCAAGCCATGCCCTTCGCCAAGCTCCTCCAAGTAAAATATACAACGAGCAATATCTAACACGTGAGATAAACATGCTAAAGTCAACACAAAGGTTGAGTGAATCCATAGGTTTAAAGGAAAGTAATTGATCACAATATTCCAAGTTTAATAGAAAGGGGCTACGTTGTTATACGCCCGAAAATACCACTGCACTAAGCTCATGACACCAAGCGTTAACCAAACCAACACCAGTAACACTGTACTGAAAATAAGTCGACAATAACCGCGGAATTTCATATATACAAATGCCCCCTACGCTAGGTACTGCCAAATACCTAGCCAACCTCAAATATAGTACACCACAATTTGCCTATCCAGCAAAAGGAGTGGGAGGGTCAATTCCTATAGGCCTATATACTATATTCGCGCTCACTCGCAAGTGATTAATGGCTCATGATCTGAGGGACTTAATAGTGGCAAAAATCGTACTTAGTGCTTATCCAACAAAATGGCTACTGCTTCACTCACAGTACCAGCATATATAAGTTTCTAGCTCAATAAACATTTTTCAAACCATTGTGATCATAGTAAAAACAGAGCATGTATCTCACCCCAAGTAATTTGCAAAGCAATTAAGATAGATAAAAAGTGGGGCTATGAACTCACCTGAGTACGCAGCAATGCAAGATATCACAACTAGTCTCAACTAGTAAATCATAATGGCCTCAATAGTGTAGGCACAACGGCATCAAGAAAGTACAAGCACAAGTCACCAAGCACAATCATCATCAAAATATAAGCACAACGGTATTGGATCGGCACAACCTAACGAGTAATATATATCAGAAATAATACTCATGTAATATATACAAAGTTCATCGAATACTCGTGTATTGTGAAAATTTTTTGTTTCCAATGGCGATAAAAGGAGTAAACATTTGTAATCTCGTGTGGATCTTTAGGAAAATACAATTTCGAGAATAAGACAAAGAAAGGCGGCGAAACGAAATCAAACACATAGAAAGAAATGATAAAGGAGAGTAAAACGCTCTTGTGAAGAAGTCGTAAAATGCATGACCAAAGAATAACTCAAGCTAAAACAAATAGAAACTACAATGAAATAATAAACGGGAAGAGAAAAGAATAAAAGAATAGAAGGAATAAGATAAAACAAACGAAAGAAAACAATGATAGATAGTTTCGGCGTTTACCCATTTTTCCCCAAAATAGATGTTAAAACATATAAGTTTTGAAAAGCTTTTCGATGCATAAACATTTTAAGTTTATAAAAGGTTTTACGAAATTTCGGCATGACCTGACTGTTTATACAACATTTTCCCGAGTCAACGATTCTTATATATCCTATTTATCGCTAAATGTCACAAGTTATTATATAATTGGAAACATTATTCGCGTAAATATTAGTTGTTTAGCGTTATCGACCATTTCGTATTATTCGTACCAAAGGGTCCATAATGTCCAAATAACTAACACCGTAAATCCTATATGTCCAATCCTTGTCCATCACATATATCGTCACAATATAATAATCCGGATCCAAGTCCAAGTGTTGCAACAACCGCTTAATTATAATAAACTCTTTTTATTGTTTCATAAGTATTAGTCAAGTTTATATTATTTGTCAATTTTTCTCGTACCAAAATTANTATGTCCAATCCTTGTCCATCACATATATCGTCACAATATAATAATCCGGATCCAAGTCCAAGTGTTGCAACAACCGCTTAATTATAATAAACTCTTTTTATTGTTTCATAAGTATTAGTCAAGTTTATATTATTTGTCAATTTTTCTCGTACCAAAATTACTAGCCAAAACCTTTATCGAAGCATAACTAAATAAACAAACAAATATAACCAAAAGACTAAATGACTTTGCCGTGACTCGAGACGAATCACGGCTCGAACCCAAGACCAGGCTATCCCATCTGATACAAACAAACAACAACACAACACAACAACATCTAAGTCCAAACCAACTCTAAATATAACTCCGAGCCTTGCCGTGACTCTCCTTGAGCCACGGCTTGGCTATACGCCGGCTGCCGAGACCAAACAACAAACTAAACGAGCTCACAATCTAAACCGAGCTCACAAACTACCTCGAGGACCTCGGAAGCATCAATATGAACAAGAAAACATAAAACCCTCACCGAGTCAACGAGTTGATTCGGTGAGTTGATCGAGTCGAGGCCGAGTCGTGGTCCAAACACAAGATCCACACGGTTTTAAAGGTTTAAAACATGTTTTATAAAAGGTTTAATAACAAAATCGTTTTATTAAAGGATTTTAAAATTAGGGTTTCAGATATAAAGATAAAGTAGGAAAAAGAGAAGCGCGTGGGTGGTTTACCGTCGACATAAGGTGAAATGAAAGGGGGTGGTGGTAGCCTTCGGTGTTGATGCTGGTAGGCGGTGGCGGCGCGTGTGGGTATTACGGAGGGGGCTACGAGCTAACGAGCTCCAGAAAGGGTAAGAGTGGGCCAATCTAACGTTTCGGCCAAGAAAAGGATTCGCCGGAAAAATATTCGTGTGGTGGTCGCCGGAATCTGCTAGTGTTTGGCCGGAGTTATGAATTTTCCAGTGAGGGGTAGAGACAGAAGTACGAGAGTGAGTGTGTGTGTGTATTTATTAGTGAGAGAGAGAGATGGGAGAAATGAAATAAATAAATAAATAGAAACTATTTATATTAAAAGGCTAGGGGTGAAAATGAAAATTGGGATTGTGAGGTAGAAACCGAAAATAGGGGCGGAGGGACTATAACTGCCAATTAGCAATACTTCTCGTAAAAACGGTTCGGGGCTCTTTCGACATAGCAATCGGACTTGAAAAATTACGAAACTTGCGCCATTGTCAACGAAATAATTTTTCCAATCAAATCAAGTATAAACTTCAAAGTTTTTCTCAAACTCAATATAATTCAAATAATTTGGTAAATGCAATACGATTCGAGTTTTCTAGGTTGTGCGGCTCGATAAAGGAATAACGCTCACGTTAAATAGGATATTCACAGTTTTCAAGCCCAAACAAATTCGAAGAAGCTCAAAAGCTAAGGAAAATTTAAATGTAAATGTTTTGGCTTGTAAAATAAATTTAGAAAATTTTCCGGATGTTACACATCTATTCTTTATATGTGCTTATGCAAATAGGATATGGAATGAGATGCAAAAGTTTATTGATATGAAGTTTTCCTGCACTTGGAAAGAAGTCATTGAAGAATTCTCCAAGTTGAAAGCTAATAAAAATATATGGAGTGTCATCAGGAGACTTGTTCTAGGTGCAACAGTGTATTTCATTTGGCAAGAGAGGAATTCAAGGATTTTTAAAAGCAGTGAAAGGACAATTGATGTGTTGGTGCAGAATATAATAGATAGTATCAAATGGAGAATTATGACCTTCATTGTTAAGGATACTGAGAATGTCAAAGCTGTGGAAGATAAGTGGAATGTGAAGCTGAGAAGTATAAAAAGAAATGCTGAATAAAGATGTGCAGGAATTATACATAGTATACAGGTTATGAGTTGAGATCCATGAATAACCCATACATGTCATAGAACCTATCAACCAATCATAGCCAACCATTTATATTTTTCACATTTTTTTTCAAAACAACATATCTTGCAAACCTTAAATCGTCAAGCTACAAAAAAAATACCATCGCGACGAGAATTAAATGATCTTTCTATAGATATGCATTGTTATATACTTTCGACGATTTTTTTTTCGACGAACTTTTTTTTTTAATTTTCGCCCAGAAAGAATCATATATTCGTAAAAATCATATATGATTCGTAAAAAATCATATATGATTCGATTCTTAGGAATCATATATGATTCTTACGAATCATATATGATTCTTACGAATCATATATGATTCGTAAGAATCATATATGATTTGTTAAAATCGAATCATATATGATTTTTACGAATCATATATGATTTTTCTGGGCGAAAAAAATAAAGTTCATCGAAAAAAAAGTTCGTCGAAAGTATATAACAATGCATGTCTATAGAAAGATATTTAATTCTCGTCGCGATGGTATTTTTTTTGTAGCTTGACGATTTACGGTTTGCGAAATATTTAAGTTTAAAAAAAAGGGTGGAAGTTTATTTTTTTATTTTGATAAAAAAAAAAAAAAAATGAGTTGCTAAAATTGCTTGATGGATTCTATGGTAAAAGTTGGATCTATAAAAAACTTTTGGGTACAGGTTATAGTTTGTGTTAATTGTATGTAGTAAATGTATCAGTTTTATGAATGCTTATCTTTAGATAGCTTATTTGTTGATAGGTTTCTAAAATGTATAACATGGGTCTGTCCATGGTTATAAATTGTAGCCTATTGTACTATTTTTGTGATTAATAATATTTCACCCTTTTCAAAAAAAAAAAGTATGCAACCAAATAATTTTAGCAGTGATACAAATTACTTTTTTCAAAGCAATGATGCAACAAAACATGTCATTTGTAACCAAATAATCTTAGCAATGATGTAACAAAATATGTCATGTATGTTGTGTGTACCAAATGATATATGTATATATATTTTTTCCCAAACAATGAATGCTTTTTTTTAAAAGTCGATTAGATATGCAGATTGATAGAATTAGCAAAATAGTAGAAATTACAATGACATTTAACAATAATCTGATCATAATCCCACCTTAAACTACATCTTTAGGAATTAATGTCTTATGTGTCAATGAACATCTGTATCTATATATAAANGTATTAAATATTTATATATTTAATTACAATTTAAAACACTAACTTTTTTCACTTTCACTTACCCGACACTAATATATAAAAAAAATAAAAAATAAAAAAAAATAAAAAATAAAAAATTGCGTACACAAATTAATAAAAAATAAAAAATAAATAAAAACAAAAAATAAAAAAAATAATTGCGTACACAAATTAATGCTACTATACACCGTCGAGCATTGATGTAGTTTACCCGGATGAGGTGGCATTCAGTCAATGGGAGAGAAAGAACAAAAACATTAATTGTGTTTTTATTCCTTTCATGTAACATGCTACAAGCAAACATTAATTGTGTTTTTAGTCACTGGGTAGGTTAAGTTTTCTTGCGGTCGGAGCTAGACCAAATTTAAAGCCACTTCACTTTCACTTAATTTGAAGTGATTCATGTGCAAATTAATGCCTCGTGTAGTCACGTTCGAAGATATCATGAATGATATGCCAGAATACAACATGACTTGGAAGTGAGTTGGACACAAAATTTGTTGTACTTTGCTCATTTTAAAGTTGTAATTCTATTAGTGATTTTTTCTGTGTGAAGCTTATCATTTACAAGTTTCTGTAAAACCAAATTTAAGGCTAGTTGTCTGTCTTGCTTTATGTTGTGAGATCTAAGATTTTCAGGATTCGAATCTCTTAAATGGAATCTTGTTTTATGATTTCAACGTTGTTTACTTATTGATTCATTTAAGACAATATATTTTTTCCGCGAAGATAGAAATATACTGATACGACCCAGTCTGCTACTGCACAGGCCCAGGCCCAACCCCAGATTGAAGGCCGACCCAAACGCACCAAACAAAAGCCCAGCAGGTTGTTGGATTAAGGAGTCCAGTCATTAGGAGTTGGTTACAAGCACGTTTATTTCTGCACGTTTATTTCTGTTACTTTTAGTATTGAATTGTTCAACATAGTGCATGCATTTAGGATATGATAGTGGTAGATCATGGCTAGAATAAGGGAAGGGACATGGTGGACATGCAAACATGGCATGGTGGACATGTATTCTCATGCATCTTTAAATACTTGTAATTGTTGCATTTGGAATTTAATCAGAAAATTGCCCCAAAAACTCTTGTCTCTTCTCTTAATTCTTTGGAGTGTTTGCCTACTAAAAAAGGCTCTATCATATACGTGTTTAGGCGTATCTTAATGTAATTTTCAATTCATCATTTATACTCAGGCCTCGTGTTTTCTTATTTCATTGAGGTGACAGATAAAATATACCACCCAATATATATTGTAATTCTCCTCCACCAAAACACATTTTATGATAGCAAAAACAATATACAGGAAAACATTTTTTATAGGGTTACTCAACTATTTGCATATTTTAATAAAGAAAAATATTTTTGTCAATATTGGTCCACATTAATATGTAAGGTGATAACTCTTTCATGAGGCCAATTTAATGTTCGTGCTCTATTTATTTAAATGGATAACTTAACTCTGAAAATGTGGTTGGTATTGTCATAGCAATCGCTTGTTTTTAGTTTTGTGATTTAGCATACTTTATGGTTAATAATACAGGCTTTTATCATTATGATAATTTCATTATCGTTCTTGTAAGCTTACTGATTAAATGATTTATTGTAAACGTCTATTTGCTACTCGACCTATACGTTATATTTACCTCTCTTCAACAACCCAAACTAGTGTTCTAGACATACGTGATCGACAAAAAAAGCTTTAACTTTGAGTGTCTTTGACACATAGTAATATGATCATATACATGTTTCTTCAAACATGAATTTAGCATGGGGCAAATCGCATAAAAGTGTACTCAACTTCTACTCAATTTCAATTTAAGGTACTCTACTTTTTTAATCTCAATTTAGTATACCCAACTTTTTTTTTGTTGCAATTGAAGACGATTAACAGGTTACTAGGTAACAAGCAGGTCACCTTCTTCTCCAACATGATTTTCCGGCAAACTAGTTTTCCGGCGATCCACCACCACTACCTTCATCGATCAACACCACCACCATAACCCATCTACACCACTACATGCTACTAGAAATACTTGGTGTAATTACTTCCGCATCATTTACATCATAAATGAGCAGTTTTATCCAAGCACTTTTAAATGCTTATCTCCTTACAGAAATCAACAAACAAACACTTAAATAAGCAATCTCAAACACCCTCTAATCCTTAAAGTCATACAAACTCATAACTTTTCCATCAATAATTACGTAGATCGACCTATCATGATGTCGAAACTGGTGACTAACTTTCATTAGTTGTAACAGAGAAATACACTCAATAAATTTTAGTCTGCAAAATATATAATCCTAATATTCTAACTAAATGTTTTCCATAGTTGGCCATAGGCAAACAATTAATACATGCATTTCGTTTATATATGTATCAAGTATATGTATTCCAGGTTCACCTTTTCTTTTACCAAATATAAACATTTATCTTGAAGCTAATAATATAGGCTTTCGTTGAAATGTCCTTTGGTGGGATCAGGTGAGGCTATAATAACATATTGATATATATTTAAAGATGAGGAGAATCTGTAAAAACTTTTGGGAACTCAATCTATTTGTGCTTCTCCAGCCAAATATCTAAAAACATAGGTGGTGGTGGTGGTGATCGATGAAGGTGGTGGTGGTGGTGGATCGCCAGAAAACCAGTTTGCCGGAAAATCATGTTGGAGAAGAAGGTGACCTGCTTGTTACCTAGTAACATGTTAATCATCTTCAATTGCAACAAAAAAAAGTTGGGTATACTAAATTGAGATAAAAAAAGTAGAGTACCTTAAATTGAAATTGAGTATAAGTTGAGTACACTTTTATGCGATTTGCCCATTTAGCATGTGTCGTTTGACTGATAAACTCAATAATTCTATGATTTTATGGTTTTTAATAGAGGTGGGACATGCTAAAATTCAATTTACGTGGTCTATCCAACTCGCTTTTTCAGTAACTTTAATTTGTTCTACCGATTTCTTTTATTTGATCTACATAAAAGTATTCGAAACATGATTTATAAAGCATAAGGAACAAAGAGCTTGTGTTTCGACCAATGTTTTAAAACCCGAGTTGACCCGGCCGGTTCAACCGGTTGAACCGAGAACCGGCTTAGAGACCGGGCCGGATGTGACCGGGTTTTTGCTTTTTTGAGAACCAGATTGAACCGCCGGTTTTTTGTTGCACCGGGTTGAACCGGGTTGACCCGGTTTGAAAAACCCGGCCGGGTCATGACTTTTTATTAAAAACATTTTGCAAAACTTTTTTTTCTCATCAATCTTTCTATGTTTAATTGACAATAGTGGTGAGTGCTAATGTTAGTTAAAATTTTGTAAAATAGTAAATTAGAGTTATAAATTATCTTAAAAACATCAAGTAATATAGTTTTAATATTGATTGTCATAACTTAGAATCATAAATTTATTGTTGTTGCAAATCTATGCTATATTGTTATACATATATGCAACTTAAAAAGCAAAGTTTATCGATAAATTCTCAATCTTTTTCAATGGTTAAATTGAATGTAAGATTAAAATCGGATAAATTATGGAATAATGCAACACTACATATCAAGTATAGAAAAAAAATGTACATATGTATAGAACCGGTTCGACCCGGCGGTTCAACCGGTTGAACCGGTGACCCGGCTACTAAACCGGGTCGATTTATTGTATAAATATTATGATATAGTTAAGTGCTTTTAGAAAAAAACACAAAGGGATTTAAGACTACCCTTACTAGTCACGAGAAAATACCATCACTCTCTTCCCATCTCAGTTGCACCTCAGCTTTCTCTCTTCACCTTTTTACCCACTCTCCCTCTCACTTTTCACTCATATTTGTCGCACCACCCTCTCCGGTTAACCCATTTTTTTATTTATTAAAACTAAAACTTTTATTCATAAAACAAAAACGTTGCAAAGATAATTAAAACGTGCACGTACGAAATTAAAAATGTAAACATTTCATAGATAATTCAAAACGTATGTTCCTTCAGGTATCGGGAGAGTGTCTCGGGTAGTGTTTCATTGTTATTTTGTGTTGCAGAGAGTGTTTTGTTGAAACATTTTGTTAGTTAAAATGGTATTGAAAAGTAGAGAGTGTATAATGTGAAGTTGTATTTAAAAATGTTAAAGGTATTTATAGTTAAATAATCCGGTAGTGGGGAAAGTCTTTTTTATTCTTTTTTGAGTAAATTACACCGCTGGTCCCTAAACTTGGCTCAGATTTCATACGACATCCAAAAACGCGAATTATTTCGTTTTTGATCCAAAATCAAGTTTTTATTACGCCGCGAGTCCAAAATCCTGACGGTTGTTAGATTTCCCAATTATCTCAGTCCTCACTTGCATGTCACGCGAGGGCACTTTCGTCCGAATCTTTTGTTATGTCTCCTTCTCTGCATGTTACTGTGCATGTTACTGTAGCACTTGTACTTTTTGTACTTTTTCTCTTTTTTTTCATCTTTCATCCATTTTGTTTTTTTTATTGTACTTTATTTCACTTACATTTTTTAGAGTAAATATATTGCACCTTTATATATGACTTTTTTTTTAAACTTTCACACATATATACGTAGTTTTTGAAACCAACATTATTCCTTCTCAAATGTCTACAGGTATACAATTTTCTTATATTTCTATCCTTGATTTTAAGTTAATCTAAGTTAGTTACAAATCTATTAATTTGTTTAAACCCTTTATGCAAGCAGATTCATCAAAAGATGTGGTGGTGGTAGAGGAAACAGATTCTTTAAAAGAGGTGGTGGTGGAGGATAAAATTGATGAAACAGAAGAGATTTACCAACAGGTTTATTATGAATACGACACAGAACTTTATGGAAATGGGAATGGTGAAGGATTTGTTAGTGATGAACAGGAATTGCAACGTAAATTAGATGAAGAGACATTAAGAGAAGTACTAGAAGAAGAGGCAAGGGCTCAAAAATGGGAGGAAGAAGAATTGAAGAAACAAATAGAGTATGAGAATATGTTGGCTGAAATGGGTATCAATCTATATACTAGTGATACAGATTCAGAGTATTATACAGATTAATATGTATTTTGTATTTTCAATAACAATCATTGTTCATAATTTTCATTTATAGTTTACTGCTAGTGTCTTAACTAATAATGTCCAAGTTGTTATCATTGATGATGGCCTTTTGTCCAAGTTGTTAACATTGAAGGGGATATATATTTTCAAATCAATAAAATTATTAGATTGTTAAAGAATCAGTTGTTAAAAAGTAAACATAAATCAACAACATTGTTACAAAAATTAGTAAAAAAAAAAATGCTAGTTGTATTTTTTTTTACATCAAAAAATGTTTACGCACATAACAAATGTCATAAGTTTATGTAAAAGTAAAATTAAAATTAAATAATTATAAAAACGAGTTAGTACCATGGGACAGTGATATGACATGCCTTTTCAGAGGTCTGCTTCTTCGAAGAGTGTATAACGCTTCCTTGTGAAGCTAAGTCCAAGTTGCAAGTGGATAATCAAATCATGCATTAAACAAAGACCCTCAGATGGCTAACACGTGCACACACCCTCAATCCCTTTCCAACTTTTTTACTTAGAATCCAACTGTGGAAATTTTATAGATATTGCATGAATAGTCCAAAAGTGTAAGTGTTAATTTAGGTTGCATACACGTGTCACTTAAAAATTGTAGTAGTAACTATCTTGTATCAATGTAACATTTGGGGACTAAGTAGGTAATATTTGAAAGAGTGTAATGATCAACCATGGTCAAATCAAATAACGTGAGTCGTATATCTCTACTTGCTATCTCGATGCATGTCAGAGATTGAAATAGTGATCGTCACATTATATACCCAATTAACCTTTACGTTTACCCATAAACACACTTTCACTCTCTAAAAAACTCACTAACAAAACCTCTTTACAAAAAAACCACATCTAAAAAATGGCTCCCAAACGGTTCTAGCATGAAACAGACTAAATGATCTTGCCAATGTATGTGGTTCTTTTGGATTGAAAGAACAAATGTTGGTTCAGCTGCAAAGAGACATAGACATGCAACTACAACGTCGCACCGAATTTTTAACAAGTGTCAGGAGGTGCTAAGAAACTCTGGAAAACGACAAGAGTTGATTAAGGAGATTGAGCTGCTCCCTGAGAGTGAGACTGGAGCCCTAAACATCGCCTTTAAGAGGTTAATGGTCAGGGAAGATCTCCATCAATGCAGGGTGCTTTTGGAACTGGTTGACCATGCTAGGGCAAGAATCGACAAAATGGAGACATTTAGGTCCATGCTTCGTCGAATGTAGGTTATTTGTGTAGGTTAACCAGTATGTTTTCAAGCTTTTATTGATATTTCATGTTTTATGTTTACCAGTCCTAGTTGTTTTTGTGAATCTCTTATTATCTGGACAATTATGAACTTATGTTTAAATATCCAAATGGAAGATATATGTATGTTAAGTTATTAGTTCTTGTTTTCCTTTTGTTATGTATATATTTTTGGTATTGTCTTGTGTGCCTAGTATGATAATTAGGTCACGTATACTATATGTTGGACTAACCATGCAAAAACTACCCAAAGTAGTGTGACAAGGGAACTGTTTTCTAGGTAGATACGAACTTAAAGCTACAGTTAATGTGGAATAGATACAACTATTTTTTCAACCTGAGTTCTGCTTTGAAAAGTGGGAATAAACTGCAAAAAAAAGTGAAGAAACCCCCAACCACTTATTCATTACTCACGTGTGTATATATTTCCATTAGTTTTCATCATTTCATCTCATTTTCTTCCCCATTTTAATAACTTGTTTCAACATTTCTGAAACACTAAATTTGCATAATGTCTTCTGGTAAAAGAGTTAAGTTTGATCATACCCATGATGACTGGGAATGGTCACTAAAGGTACTCAGAGAGGTCATTTTTCCTGAAATATATGAGAGGTATGGGCCAAATGCTCCACCAAATATGCAATTGCCAAATCAAACACTCCAAGAGTTAAGAAGAGAAGTTTACGGTTATGAAGATGTACAACCATTTAAAACAAGTGACAGTGGTTTGAACAAAGATGAGTTTCTTAGTACAATATGACAACACTATAATGATAAACCAAAGCATTTAAGTTTTGTTATGAACAATGTGTAGTTGTTGTTTTATATCTCATATAATGGTAAGTGGTTTTATGTAATGTAGAACAGTTAATAATTACTCTTTTTTGTGCCATCAATTTACTATCTTTTTTTTGGAGTAAATGGTTTTTCCCAAACTATAGTTGTATACATTTCAGGGACCAATGTTGTAAATTTATCAACTTGTGCCACATTGATATGATAGGTTGCTTGAGGAAGCTAATGCTATGATTACTAACTTTTCAGTTTGAGTGTCTCGATGAGTTATTACTCAATTACCTTCATTACTTATCTCCTATTTAAGTAAGACTTGCCTTGATAATAAGCATATACTACCTAGAAATAAATAACCTACATTTAAAAAACTACACACTAATATTATCATGCCTACTCGCCTACCTATTTGTGATGAATTAGCAGAAAAGGCTAAATCAAGATTAGTGAAAGATATGATGTTGGTTCACTATCAAAGAGAGTTTAAAGCCACATTTAATGATCAACATGTGCTTAATGGGAAAGTCACAGAGTGTAGTGAGCGGATTAATGTAAGAGCCAAACTTGTTAAGGAGTTGCAGGTGCTATGTGGTTCTCATTCATCTCATGAATCCATTAATGATCTCCGTAGGATGCAACATGAAGACCTTTTGAAGGGGTCAAGGTTGATGCTATATGTTGCACAGAAAAGCTTGCGCGTCTTCATGATTTGACCACTTTTATCAAGAAGCTTCAAGACATGGAGATTTGATGTAGTAACCTTGTGATGATTACCTTTGTTATATTTTGTTGATCTCCTTTTATGTACCTTTATGTGTGAACTCTTTTAAGTACTTGTAATGTTGTTAAACCAAGTTGTTTTCTTTTCAAGTTAAATTTGTCCATGTTCTTTAGCTTTATTGTATCCCATTTAAGTAGCAAGCCAACATTAATTTATGGATAGGAACTAGCACAAACAAAAGACACAACATATGTGTTCAATAACAATAACATTAAACATTAACGAAGTCGAAATAAAAATACACAAAATATTGTTCCAAAAACATCAACAACTAGAGTTAAAAATAGATAACATTTTTTCCCCAACTTCAACGCTTGAGGATCATCTTTAGGTTTTCTTTTTCCTAAATTTTTCAGACCAATAGCTGCAAGGCCTAGAACGCAATTCGTTAATCTAGGGGGTCTTGGAGTTGAAACCTTTGACATGGATCGTTTCTTCACTTGAACATGGCCTTTTGCATCATAACTTTCATCAGAAGAACTTGAATCGCTACTTGAGTCAGAAGTTGATGAATACTTTGTTGGCAAATACCATGAGAGCATCTTAGGTTTAGAAGTGGAAGACTTATTTTTTTTTGAAACAAACACCATATTTTGTTTCTTTCTCACTCTAAACCAGACATTAACTACTTATTGTAACACAGTAACCACTAACAAATTAGTAAATTACACCCTTGGTCCCTAAACTTATGCCTTATTTCATAGCAGAAACCCAAGCTCAAGTAAGGTTTTCTATCATTTCGTCAGGGTTACCACTGCCATTATCAACCAATGTATCCTTATGGAAAACCTTAACCACGTTTCTCATTGTAATGTTAAGGTAATGTATTGAAGATTTAGGCGAAAAAACTGAAACGTTAGCAAGAATCAAAACAGCTCCAACAGTAATATCCTTTCCATAACTTGGACCCCCTCATCAATGATTTTGTGATGTACTGAACCACCTATTGTACCTGAGAGGTCTTTAAGAGTAACCCTAAGATCGCCAAGCACATTCGGAGTACAAGACTTGAGTATTGCAATAACTTTTTCAAGTTTCCCGTTATTGAGATTCTTCTTTATATCTCATAAACACCCACTCACAATGCCACCATTATTTTTCACATACTCAATCGAGCTAAGCCATGGACCACGATTAAAGTCCTCATCCTCGCCCACATCCTCAACAATTTTCTTAATATATTTTTGTGTCGACAATACAGACTCAACCCCACCTTCGTGAATATCCATTTGTTTACGGAGCTTGGCTGCTTGAAAAATACCCGCAGGACCGGGTATTATCCTAACAGGCTTATTTTCTTCTAAATTATCAACATCGGCATTTTGGGTAGTGCTTGTTGTGTCACTTACGTGCCTGTTGCAGGGACGGAGGACGGGAGTTAGTTGTAGATCTGAATCATCAATATCAAGTAATTGTTCCCATTCGTCATTTGAGGGTGAATTCATGATGTAGTGATGCTTATGTAGAAATTGCGTATAAGATTTAAAAAAAGAAAGGAATAAAACGAGCGTGTGAGCTTGTCAGCTGTGTATTTGATATTTATAACAAATACGAAATTACGTATGAGATTTAAAAAAAGTCAGTGAAATAAAGTACAATAAAAAAAAACAAAATGGACGAAGGATGTAAAAAAAGAGAAAAAGTACAAAAAGTATAAATTCTAGGTGCAAACAACTTAAGTATACAAAAACTACTTAAGGGTGGCCTAGTGGTAAAAGGCCTTGTGACTATCACTTTAAAAATGTGTGAGGTCTCAAGTTCAATTCCTGCTAGGTGCAAACAACCTTAAGTGGCCACGCCAACCTTCTGAAAAGGGAGGGCTTCACCTGGTTTGAGTCTGGGTGGGGGTGTGTTCAAACCCCGGGGATTAGTCGGCAAAAAAAAAAGGTCGGAAACCATGGTTAACCAAAAAAAAAAAAAAAAAAAAAAAAAAGGTACAAAAAGTAAAAATGCTACAGTAACATGCACAGAGGAAGGGGACAAAACACAAGATTTGGACGAAAGTGCCCTCACGTGACATGCACGTGAGGACTGAGATAACTGGGAAATCTAACGACCGTCAGGATTTTTGACTCGCGGCGTAATAAAAACTTGATTTTGGATCAAAAACGAAATAATTCGCGTTTTTGGATGTCGTTTGAAATCTGAGCCAAGTTTAGGGACCAATGGTGTAATTTACTCTTTTTTTTTTTTTTTTTTTTTTTTTTTTTTTTTTTTTTTTTTTTTTTTTTTTTTTTTTTTTTTTTTCCTACTTAAGACCAACAATATCACAATGCAAAAAAATTAAAAATCACATCATATTGTTCCATAATACTTGCATCAAGCAAAACAATATTTATATGAAATTACTTAAACAAAATGTGTACTTAGTTTAAAAAACATATATGCCAATCTGTATCAACTATTAATCAATACGAGTATTAGTAATGAAGAAAATAAANACGGGAGTTGGCATGAAAGCAAAAGATGTTGTGTTGGTCACATTTTTTATGGAATTGTTAAATGCTTTTTCATGAAATTTAAAAACAATATTAATGGTGTGCATGTTAAAATGTCTATTGAATTTGGCAACATTACGTTCAAAATAATAAGAATAATAATAATAAAAAAAATAAAAAAAAATACCGAATTTGGCAACATAGCTCTGCCAAACTTTAGGAAGGCCCCCATCTCACATATGCCATCATACTAGTAAAAACTTTTGTGGTGCATTGAAAACAGCTTTTTTCTTTTCTTTTTTCCCTTTAGCTAATATATGACTAGGATTCTAGCTTTAAAATATTTTGGTATACTTTACGTCAGAGCTTTTTTTTTTTTGTTATGAATGTGCATCTGTATTTACAGAAGAATGCTATCGTAAGACATAGACACGTTACAAAACTTGGATATGTTCAAACAGGTCGAGTTATTATCACCGCTTCATGGCTTTTATTTTCAACGAGCTTGATAAATGACTTCTGATTTCTTATTGTAAAACTTTTTTTTATTTAATGATGTTTTCATACTTTTTAACCGATTAATTCAGCTGGTTTAAACTCATCATCACACAATCTCAAATTGGGTAAAATCTCTTTTTAATAAAATTGATGTGACTACTTAAATTGTTAACACCTAAAACAGTGGCGTAGCCAAATGGGGTGTAGGGTAGGCCATGAGCAACCTATAAGCCCTTGAAATCCTTATATGTTTTGTATATATATGCCAATTTTAACTACTAAGCCCCCAAAAAATTGATTAAGACCCATAACTAATCTTTTCCAATGATAGTTCATATGTTTATTTTTACATTGATGGTGCTTTTAAAATGTCTAAAAATTCACAATTATTTTAAAGATTATTCTATTTTGAGTTTTTTTAATTTTCGTTAACGTGTCGAAAATTATTTGGCCCACCCAAAAGTAAAATCTTGGCTACGCCCCTGACCTAAAATAAACTGAACTTGAGACTTTTCAATAAAGGTTAGTAACAACTCCGAACCAAAAACAAAAAAACCCGGAAAATCACACCAAAAAGTTCGAACCACTTTTAAAACTAATGATGCAGTTTAGGGTTTAAAAAAAAACCGAAAATTTTGGTTTGGTTTTTTCTTTTGTTTTATATGAAAACCCAAACCAAATGGCCCTACACTAAGGTGCCGTTTGTTTATTAAGAGGCTCTGAATCTGAATCTAACTCGCACATCTGAATCTGAATCTGATGCGCAAATGTCTGAATCTGAATGGGAAAAAAACAAAATAAACTAAAACTAAAAAAATAAAAAAAAAAATAAAAAATGAAGAGGTATTAAGACCCATCCACATCTAGTTGGTTAAGATGTTTCAGTCTCTGACCGCGTCTGAACGAGTGAAATAAAACAAACGCTCTTAATGGGTCACATGTCTGAGCGCGTCTGAATGAGTCAGATTAAAAGACTGTTAAGATACAAGTAATAAAGACACGTATATTAGATATTGTTAATACATGTTTATTTAGCTAACCCTATAATAAATTCATAAAATTAGTTTTCTTTATTACATGTATGTTCGAACATCATATCTTTATATGCATGTTATCTAATCTTATTGTTTATCGAGAAAATAGTTGACTCTTAAACATATAATTTTGATTTGCGATAAATATTTGCAAATATGATTTCAAACATGTAAGAAAGATGACTCAAATAGAAAAACCGAAAAAAAAAAAACTGCAAAAACCAAATGAATTTAGAGTAGTGATAGAGGGGCCTAAAAATAGGCCTAAAGAGACGTGTTATCATCTGATTGGTTATACCAGAGGTGGGTCCCTCTGATGTCACCAATCAGAAGATGACACCTCTTTTTAGGTTTATTTTTAGGCCTCTTTTTAGGCCTACTTATCATTTTCCATGAATTTAATGGTGCGGGGGTTGATTTTGAAAAATCAAAAACTGAAATTTTGGTTTGGGATTTAGTTTTAGCCAAAAACACCGCCACGTACTCGCCAATACTTTCATTTAGCAAGATATATTAAAAATAACTAAGACCCACTAATATTGTTTTTCAAATATTAATTCTAAGACTAAACCTATGTCGAATTTTCAAACTTTTGGTCCATCATCTGGATTTTTCTGGTTGGTAAGGGTTTGTTCGACTTCAGACTTCTACTACAATTTGAACATGCAGAATTGTTCAAAGTATGCCATCTAAGCAGTAAACAGATGTAAACGGATGAAAATTTTCCTATAAGGAAATTTTGGTTAACGTAGATGTACGCAGCTTAACCAAAACATCACACGTGTCCGTATCCATTCCCTGAGTATACATGTCTAGCTATCCAGATAAATATTGTGCAAAAGATAAAAACAAGCATAACCACATATTAAAGACAATCATTGTCATGACATTTACCATAAAATACGAACACCTCACATCCACAATCTCATTTCCAAAGGACCACAAAGCCATGATAGTGAGATACCTTATTACTTCCAATACTACCAACTGCTCGCAACATTTACTCCATTAAATACTTAAATACTCCTTTTGTCAATATATACCACCTCTCTATTCAATTCCTTAAAGTAATATAAAAAATAAATAAAATCATATAGTCAAAAGTCAATTAAAAAACCAAAAAATCTTTAACCTCATTTGACTCCTTTTCATTTTCCTCCTTAACGTCACCAATGACGTCATCCTCGGTTTTAAACACCCCTTTAACAAAATCTTCTATATCAATTACTTTACTCTCATCGGTGTTACACCTTTCATCCAACGGTCCAGGAATAAAAGGTGGTCTAGAGATCATCACGACTTTTTCCCAGTCAACGCCTTTAAAGAAATCATGACCCTTGATTTCATTAACCGATATCCTCTGTGTCGGATCCTTTTCGAGTAACCTTCGTATCAAATCTCGTAACGACGTCGGTTCACCAACTAGCTCGGGTGTTTTTGATAAAACACGATAAAATGTTTCTTTCCTGTTTATTCCACGAAAAGGTGTCGTACCGTATAACATTTCGTATAATACGATACCTAGACACCACCAGTCGACAGCGTAATCGTGACCGTTTCCTTGTATCATTTCTGGTGCCACATACTCTTCTGTTCCTACGAATGAGTTCGACTTCGAATGCGTGTCGTATGACGAGTTACTCGGCTCCGAGTTGACCGACTCGGCCGGGTGGACCGAGTCGGTCCCGGAGACGGTGGGATAGCAACACTTGAAAAAGTTGGAAAACATGCTTTTATTTTTCGGATTTAAAGTTTTTGGCGCGGCTGTCGGAGACTGATTTGCTGACGGTGTGAAGACTTTAGGTGCAAGTTTTGTAGATAGATCAAAATCTACAAGCATTAGATGTCCATTTTCCTGAATCATTACGTTTTCGGGCTTTAAGTCGCGGTAAACAATGCCTAATCCGTGTAGATACTCTAGCGCGAGTACTAATTCTGCCGCATAGAACCTAAAAAAACAGCCATAACTAAGTTAATGTTTCAAAACACGATATCCGAAATTTCAGATAACAGTTTTATGTATTTTGAATTTTTGATATATTTACCTGATGAAATCATCGGAGAACATTTTTTCCGTCTGTTTCTTCCTTAAATAATTAAGGTCACGCCCAGGACAATAATCAATAGCGTAACCAACAATATTATCAGTCGATAAAACACCTCGAAGTTTAGGCAACAAAGGATGGTTGCATTGTCGTAACACTTCTTGCTCAAATACTATTCTTTTGTATTCATTACCATCACTATCTTTCTTCTTTAGTTTTTTCGTGATCGAAGCTCTCGATATCGCTTTTAAAGCGAGTAATTCGCCATTGTTTGCTTCGTTTTGGACCAAAAACACGACCCCTTTAGCACCACGACCTAAAGGTGATATAACTTTTAGTTTTTTAATATCTAACGATGGTATTTGAACGAGTTGATCGTCGTTCATGGCAGTGATGATTTGTTATGTTGTGGTATCTAGGTGTGTTTTTTTTTTATGGTTTTAAACTTTGGGTGAATGTTGTGATGTTTGGTTTTTATATGGGTTGGTGAAGGGTGTATAGAGCGTGGGGAAGGGGTAATTTACTCTTTCTTTTGCTGAAAAAAATAATAATAGTCAATAGGGTGTGTTTCTAGAATTTATTCAATTTTGGAGTGTCTTCAATACTCTTCATGACTTTTTTTTTTTGCATTAAACAGTTTTCAAGGCAACTTCCTAATGTAATACAGTATTACTATTATTATTCGCATCATTACTTGCAGATGCTGTATTCACACATCTAATGGGTTATTGTGATAATTTATTCGGATTATATTCTGACAATATTTACTAACTATACGTGATTGAATGCGTCACATTCAGAAATAAATATATGGTGTTGAATGAGTGTTGTTAACTACAACTTTATTGGCATGTCTAACAATTTTTTTTTTTTTTTTATTATTATCTTTACTTTTATAATATCAGACGAGTATCCGAGCATATTAACAAAATTTTATAGCGACAGGCCGACAGATAGTTTTAGTGATAAAAAATAGTTTATGGTTTATAAACGAAAAATAATAAAGTTTGAAGATTTGGGGATTAAACATAATGTTTTGAAACCCGGTTCGACAAGGGTGGTTCAACCGGTTGAACCGTTCTGGTTGAAAAGCGGGTCAATTTAAACAGGGTCAATCCGACAGGTTGGGTCAAAAAAGGGTCAAATTAAACCGAGTTAACCCGCCGGGTTTTAAGCGTCCCGGGTCAACCCGGTTTTCGATGTGTATTAATAGTTTCCTTTTTAAATATATGTTTCAACACTTTTTTTTTTTTTTTTTTAGTTTAAACATATGTTTTAAGTTTTTTCTTACATATTATAAATTTTTCAACATTTCACATATTGACTTTTTCACTTTTCCACATTGACCAAAAAGAGCAAACGAGTTTCTTTTTCTTTTTTCTAAAAAAAAAAGAAAAAAGACTTTAAAACTTAAAATGTGAGTAACGTGGTTTTCCTATTATACTCTTTAAGACTTTAATGTTTATGTAGTTTTTCAATAATACCCATTTATGTTAACTTAATATAATATTTTTAAGTAATTTTTGTTTAATGCACACAAATGATTTTCCAACCGACTTCAATTTCAATTAGAAGTTTTGGTGGAGCAAATAGTTGACTCAAACAATAAATTCCATTTTGAGCTTAAAATGTTATTTCCTCCGTCTCAAAATTATTGTCAGGAGGCAAAAATCACATAGTTTATAAAAGTTGGGACACTTTAATTTTCAACCACTTAATTATAATATTCCCTCACTAAATTATCTAGTTTTTACTAAAAATAGAAAGTGAACAATTAATTTGAGACATCTCAAAAAGGAAATACTGACAATAATTTTGTGACGGAGAGAGTTTATGTTAATAGGTTTTTTAGATTGCTAACAATTGCCTACTCGGCAGAGGATAAAGTGTAGTTAATGAACACAAACTTTCTTAAAACATTTCTTTAATAAACAAATTAATCCATGCCCACTGGGTAAAGGTTAGAAAAAAAACATCCAATATATTTCATTTTTATTGCAAATTATTTCATTATAAATTTTTATGAACATAAATTTTCATGATTTATTGCACGTTGTTGCACTTGAATGCTCTATTGATGTTGATAACGTTGAAGAAAATCCACTTAGCAAAGATGAGACTACAGTAATTGTAGTATGTTGTTTATAACGATTTTTTTTAAACAATCGATCCATAATTTTACGTGAACAAGTAGACTACACCTCAAATGTCGTGTATCAATAACTTTATATGATGAATAGCGTGCATTGTTAGGTATTTCAAAATAGTTTTTAATTTTCATTTTCAATTTTGCCAGATGTTTTTAAGATATTTTTGATAAATTTCTAAAATTTTAATATTGACTCGAATTGTGATATATTATTCAAATTTGAATAATACATTATGTTTTTAAACGTCTTTTGACAATAATTCTTCTTATAAAAAAACTACTAGAATTACGATTATTATCACTTGTATGTATGAAAGTAACAATAAATAAACACTTTACAACAATTTCGCAATTATAGTTATTTATCGCTCAAAATTTTCGTCGCTATGTATAGGTGCTTATCAAGTGTAAGTATAATGTTCTAATGGCTTCAGTTACAAAAAGATAACATCGACATTAGAGCATCTGGTATAGCATATGACCCTAGACCATTCTCACATGGAGTTCCAAATGGCACTGCCATTCCAGCGCCACCACATTGCCCCCTTTCTCTGGTGTCATTTTCGATGTGAGTTAACTGTCACTGCGACATTTTTCTAATTATTTATTTTATTTTTGTTTTTTAATTTTTAAATTTGAAATGGGTTTTGACAGTGTGTGTGTGTTTTTTGACAGTGTTTGTGTGTTGAGGAAGACAATAAAGAGATGTGAAAATTCCCCAAAAAGGACCGGTTGCCTAAGAGCACGTCACTCTTTACCCTCCTCATTTTTCAAAAGTCGGAAAGAGATCAGAGCGATTGTATTATTAGATGACAACGTTCCTTGCTTTTTAGGCAACTTATACTTATAGGGCAACTTGTAATTTAAATGTACTATAATATTAAAATAAAAGACCTTGTTAAAATATGTTTGAATTGTACAGTTGCCTAGTCGCCTTTGTGTCTTTTAGACTTTAAAAAAATGAGGAGGTAAACAGGTGATGCGCTCTTAGGCTACTGATCATTTTTGGTAATTTTCCTCAAAAAGATTGTCTGGTGGGTTTTATTTTTATTTTTTTCATTTTATTTATTTATTTTTAAATTTATTTAATATAAAGTTTTTTCTTTTTTGTTTTTTATTTATATTTTTTATGCAATTTGTATGTTTTTTGAATGAATAAAAAATTAGTTACTTTGAAAAAATAGGAAAAAAAAATAATTAAATGATGAGTCCTAAATAGGGGTGTTTATCGGGTTGTTCGGTTCGGTTAGTTCGGTTAAAAAAATCGGATTGACCTGAATAACCCGAATTACACCATTATATATATATATATATATATATATATATATATATATATATATATATATATATATATATATATATGTATTTTAAATTTAATTATATAAACTTCTGGCAAATAAAAATTATCTCAAGCACATTTTTTTTTAATTTTTATATTAGAATAAAATGTTAATGGTCATTTATATATATAAATATATGAAAAGTATATATATTTATGTATATTCGGTTTTCGATTCAGATAGTCAAAACCATATCTAAATCGAAAGCAGAAGTTTTAGTTCGGTTCCATCCGGTTTTGGCAAACTCGATTTGGTTATAAGTTTGGTTCGATTTTTTTCAGTTCGGTTTGGTTTTCGGTTTATTCGGTTATTACCCAAACGATGCGCACCCCTAGTCCTAAAAGGGGTGAAATGGCTTGATCGATGAGTGAGTGGTTATTTTAATATTTAAATGTGAATGCTGATGTGGTGTTGAGGTGTCAAAACGAATTGATCCAGCCATGACACACCATGCTTTTAACACGATCTTAGCTCAAAGAGACATAGACCCATTTAGAAGAACACCATTTAACATTTTAACCATTTCTATATCACTGGTTTCACACTTAAGTGAGTTAAATGACAACGTCCCACAACAAAGAAAATAACGAGGCTTATATTCACACACTTGCGAGTGGTACGTCTATTTTGTAAGGGTTGCCTACTCGACTACTCTTTCTGTCTGAACTGGATTTGGTACGTAGCTCTATGAGTCTTCCTCATTCGTTTCTAATGACACTACTTTTGTAGGGGGATTCGAACCTGATAAAATTCATGACGGACGAAAATGATAAGGACTCGATAAATATTTCATGTATTGTCAATCCTAGCCACGACACCAAATTATTATACCAACAATACTTTTTATGGTATAATATTTTAGCAGGCCAGTCGGGCGTGACAACTTTTTAGATTGTTGGAATTTATCTAAAATTAAAGCTATATAACAAATTGATTTCAAGCTATAGACTTTATGATAAAAGAAAGTCAAAAGAGGTTGGGAAAATTAGGGGCTATAAAAATTGTTGAGTTTTTAATTTTTTTAGTACACGCGATTGGAAAAGTATTAGGATTTCTGCCACATCATTTGCTACGTAACCATATATGTTATTGTCAACTAAGGTCACGTACGCGCAGAACAATAAGTCGGCACGATTTAGGCCATTTTTCAAAGTTGACGTAGTGTATTTTTTTTTTTTTTTTTTTTTTTTTTTTTTTTTAGAACAACCAACAAATATGTTTTTTTGACGTACTGTATAATTAGATACAATTAATAATATTTCAAGTTTTAATACATTCCAAGTTATACAAAAGGCAGTAAGTAGCAATGCACAGCCGCGTTCGTGTAAACTACAACAATATCTCATCCCCAATGTAAAAAGACCGGAGAGATCTCCGGCAAGGCGGCAAGTGTTTTTGTTTCTATAAAGTGGATTAGATCACTTGGTATGCAACGTTATAGGGCAAGTTAAGTTATAGTCCTATAACTCAGTCCTATGGCTTGATACCACACTAGAGCTCGCGTTATAAGGCTTCACGCCAAATTTACCAGCCGAGTTACATGAATATTAAACAGCCCTATGGTTTGGCAGATACATGAATATTTAACACTAACCAACCAAAATCTATGACATTTGCCCGACAAAATTTTGATGGTCAAAGATAAAGAAGTTGAGCAAATCAGGATCATAGAAACTTAGATATAAAAAAGTCGTCTTTATTTCATTCCCAGCTCAAATCCATACAAAAGCTTTTGTTATAAAAGACCAAATTCCAACTACTCCATTAGTGGATGGATTAGCTTTTGTTATAACAACTTAACACCCTCAAGTCAAGAAAATACCAAATTTTTATCAATATGGTTGGCCATTTACATATTTCCTGCATTCTCTCCAAATCAGATTGACAAAGGGCTGCATAAAATCATGATTATACTATTTACAACATNTTTTTTTTTTTTTTTTTTCCGCTCGTTACAAGAGGTGTTTTAGAAACGAAGAACATAATCCTAGCTTATTGTACAATAACTCTCCTTAATCAAAGAATTCAACTTCAAACTGCCCAAGTTTTCCCGTTTCATCAACTAGCCTCTTTTGATTGCTTGAGACCAAGGCACGAGTGCCTAACAGCATTTACATGAACCTATTCACAATTTTGTTCAATAGAATTATTGGGCACTGTCTACAAAAACTCTAGCTAAGTAGATATAGGACAGTACGCAAGTTAAAGATTGTAACACTGGCTTTCATAGTTAAATTCTTCCCCTCCTCCAAGTACAGTTGATTTTGAGTTCTTCATATGCGGTGTCAGTCACATAAACCTTGCCAATCTGCAATCCTGCAGGCATACAATGAAAACAAATAATTCCATCATTAGATAAAAAACGGGAGGATAAACAGATTACAGAGACTTGAACCATTGTTGGTCTAAAGGAGAGGTACTCCTGACAGTCAACTTTACTATGCACGCATTATCAAATAAAAAATATGTGAGAAATTGAGCATCGATGAAGTGTTTAAGAACATGTGAATGTTGCATTATACAGATTAAGGTTTAGAGATGTAAGCATCTCAACATGGAAGTCACAATACAACAAAAAACTTTATGCACAGCAAACTAGCAAACTCATTATGAACATTGATCCATAAATTCTGGTATATAATGCTAAGTAGCTTTTTCCAATTAACCAAATTGCTAAGGCTCAGAACATGTGTACATTAGAGAAGCGCACACGAACTAGTGGTTACAAAAACAGCCAAATTAAGAAGATTCACAATGCAATCGAAAATGCAAATTAGTGTAATACCAAACTAAAGAACATAGAATAATGTTTTAAATTATATATACAAAAAAACTGAACTACGTTGGGATCAAAATGGGGATCAAACAACCAGATCAATAAAAAGAAAGCAAAATCACATATAAATAATTGTGAAAAGGTGAAGAATAAGTTAATCACAAAAAGCTAAACATAGTATCTATGTCATTCAGAAGTTGAGCAAAGGACATTTCCGGAGTATAAAAAACTGGTCACCAAGCAACAGAATACAAGCAATCCTATTTATCAAGTGATGAATCTAAAATGATACAACCACGACCAAGCAAGCATTCCTAGTGAGAAACAAGAGTTTATCATTAACGCATTCACCAACCATATTTCCATATACCAGGATCAGACTACATTTCTTTAATTTACAAACCAAAGTACACCTTCCTGCAGCAGACATCCAAACTCCCCTTCCAAAAACCAGAAAGCTTTTTTTGACACAGCAATACAGCATAACGGATGCTGGTTGAGGGTAAGTAGTCGCATCTTTTATGACTCACTATCCTCAACTCAATGACTCCAAACACAGTGCATTTATTTGCCATACCATTGGCTCCATTATACGGAGTAATATCTTTGGATGCTTCTTGTAGTGACCACTACTAAGAAATCATAGAACCATCACATACAATAAAAAGTTAAACAATAACAGGTTCTTCCTACAGCAATGTGTGAACCAACGCGACATTGACAACAACAGCAACCACAACCAGTGAAGTTGCGACTCCAAGAAATCAGTTGAAAGTGAGTCAAGAGGTCACCAAAAAATAAAAGTGATTCGGACAGCACGTGTTGGTGAGTGCTAATTGAAAAATAACAGATGTAGAATACAACTCAAAGTTGTGTGATCGTGTTACAACACACAGCATATCAGTTAACTTAAAAAGAAATCAGCAGTGAAAGTCTCACATGAAGATACGGCATGGCGAGAATTTGTAGTTCACTTAAGGTGAATGAACATCATTACACAACATGTCATTTAAACTAAGATAAAAAAAACCTCCCACTCAATTGAAAAACAGATTCGCATGCAAAAACGCACTAAATTTGAAAACACACGGCTTTATATTTACATAAAAGCATATCAATATTGGGCTCCTTTTGTTCGTAATTCAGAGCTCTTCGTAACGATATTTTTTTCATTAACGAATTTGCTAGATATTTGCTAAATATTTGACAAATAAAGTTTGTTATATAAAAATGTTATAATTATCAAAAAGTTAAAGGGTGTTTTTTGTAAGTTTTTAAATTTTGAACATGGAAGAAAGTCAAGAAACAAGGTAATGTCGTGTAAAAAGTTAATGTTGTGTAAATTGGTACTTGAGATAGNTTTTTTTTAGTTTGATCTTCGTGCAATAACAAATGGACACGTACCTATCAGCAATGTCGTGTATAAATATACGCGAAAATTACGGCAGAAGACTCTGCAAGGTATTGTGTCTGAAATTGCCCATTGACTTGTGGTATTACAAATTTGGACCTAGATCCCGTGCCAATATTTACGCGACATCTCAAATAGGTACGTGGACCAATCAGTTGCGAGGAAAAAAAATAAATAAAAACACCACCATGTCGCGTAGAAACTAGCACTACATGTCCCTTTATACGCGACATCTATAAAAAAAAACCCTAGCCCATGTAGAGCATAATTCTACGCGACATCCATTATGCTACACGACATTGTGGTTTTACAATTGTTTTCTAGCTTTACAAATATGGATTTGAACCTTGCACTAAATCTTCAAGTGGAGTAAAGTTTTCTAGCTTTAAGTGAATTGAAAAAGTTACAAAGAGCTAGACAAAAATTAATAAAATTGTAAACTATACATGGAGAAGTTACAAAGAGCTAGACAAATCCTTTTCTAGTTTTCATTTATGTAGATTTGATAATTTTTTTATTTTATTTTTATTTTTTTATTTTTTTTTATTTATTTTTATTTTTATTTTTTTTTTGTAAACTATACATGGAGAAGTATTTACGCTTTACAAATCCTTTTCTAGTTTTCATTTGTGTAGATTTGATAAATTTAATTTTTTCTTTTTTTTTGCAAACTATACATGTTTATTCTACCATTTAATAATTAAAAAAAAAGAATACTTAACATTTAACCACATAGTTAATATTAATAATTAACATTTAAACACAAATTAAACCTAAAACAGGAACTACAACAAACATTAAACATAAACTCCGATAATTAAACATAAACTACGATAATTAAATACGATACTTAAACATTAAACTACGAATCAATAAAACGAATCATCCGACACATAGCCCTCGTGACTCGAAGCACTGGAATCGTCATCACTCGTTGGCACACGGGGCAATCCATGTTGGATTCGCCATGCACAACGAGCGTTTCTCCGAGCCTGTTTAGCTCGTAAGTACTCCTCACGAGCTCTTCTCTCTTCTTCTTCCTCTGCTTCAGCTTGTAACACTTGTTGCATATCTTGCTCATACAGTTCTTCAGCAGTCAACGCACGTGGAACAGCTTGGTTTTGTGGTGGATTGTTTGCCGGTGGATTGTTCACCGGTTGTTGTGGTTGTTGTTGGAATACCGGAAATATGGATTCCGGTGGAGTGTTCACTTGTTCGTTTGCTGGAAACTGCTGGGAGAAGTCGTGTTCACTTGGGAATTGTTGCCCGAAGTCACGGTGAGTTGGGAATTGTTGGCCAAATTCACGGTGACTTGGGAATTGTTGCCCGAAGTCTTTGCGAGACATTGTTTGAGAATTATGTTTGAATTGTTTGAGAATTATTTGTGAATTGTGTGTGCAACAATGAGCTGTGAATGTGTCTTAAATAAGCTAATATCTATGTCATTGAGTAGTAATATCTATGACACTGAGTGAGTTGTCATCTCATTGTTAGTAACTGAAAATTGAATGGTCGTATCAATGTCATATGTCGTGTAAAAATTTAAGCGAACACAACATTGTCATTGAGTTGTCATTTCAATGTCTGTACTTATGCAAGTCATTGAGTATTAATATCTATGACAGTACTTAAAATTGAATATTTGTGTAAGCTTTTAAGTGAATACAGAGTTGTCATCTCATTGTCAGTAATTCAAAATTGAATGGTCGTATCAATGTCATATGTCGTGTAAAAATTTAAGCGAATACGACATTGTCAGTGAGTTGTCATCTCATTGTCAGTAATTCAAAATTGAATGGTCGTATCAATGTCATATGTCGTGTAAAAATTTAAGCGAACACGACTTAAAAAAATATTTTTTCTGCTAGCCATCTATGATTCACTTTATAAGCTAGCTATGATTTGAAATATACATAGACTTGATACTTTTGTATAGAGTAGCCATGAGTTCTAATATTAAGAAGTTCAAATGTGTGCTACATTTTGATGATGAGCATCGAGGTGTCATTATGTATAATGGTTTGACGTACGCAGGGTTAGTTGGGTTGTTGGTGAAGAAATTCAATTTAGATCCAAATATTCCGATTAAATTGTCTTGTAAGTTGGCTTCATTTAACTATCGTTTTGACATTACTGAAGATGATGAGGTAATGTTTTTTGTTGAATGTGCTTGTAGTGCTTCTGATGTAGTGACACAATTGTATGTTGTTCAACCCAACAAATAAGATGATTGTATTTATCTTGCTTTATGTTCAGTGGCTTGTGTTTTATTAATTAATGTTTGTTCTTTCTTTTAAATAAATGTAATTTGGATGCTAACATTTATTCTAACATTGATTACGAAAAACATACTAAAATTACATTATTAAAGCATACATGACACACATTGAGCGATATAATTAATAATGGAAAGAATTCTTCCATATCCCTTTATGACGTTCATCTGCTTTAGCATCCTTATTCTCAAAGTGTTCTTGTTCCGCCCATTCAACCATTTGATCCACAGTGTAATCTGATTGTCCTGTAACATGTTTTCCATCTTCGTTGTCACTTGTGTAGTCTGTTATCACATGATCCATCATTTTTGCTAAGGTAGCATTTGGGCATATATACTTTGAAATAATAAAATTGACGCCGCCATGGTCAATGTAAATTTCCAACTCTCCTTGTGAAGCTGAAATATCAAATATCACATGCATATCAATGAAAATTTTTCTGTACACCGACATGGATTTGACATCTCAATGAAAATTTATATATAAATACTCGTTCATGGTTCAATTTCTTTCATGGTTCAATTTCTACAAACACATATTCAAATAACTTAACGCTTCTGCTCAAGGACGGACCTTCTAAGGGACCCGGGGGGGCTGTGGCCCTCCCAAACTTCAGGGTTGATAGTGTACATGTCTTAAAATTAAGGGGTACTTTTTGAAACTTTTGTGTTTGGCCCTCCCATTCTCCCAAAATATTTAGAAACCAAAGGTCAGTTGGCGGCAAATCTTATGGAGACGTCATGAATAAAAAAATCACACAACAACTCAACAATTACAGCAAATGGTCTTTCTATACTTTAATCACAAATTAAACTAAGGTTTGAACTTCTTATTAATTTACTTTGTAATCCGTTATTTTATTTTTATATATGCCATTTGCTATTTTGCTTCACTGCCTTCACATATTGACCAATCTTATTTGCCATCTAACATTCTCGTATAACATTTTTTTGTGTTTAATTGTTAAATTTTATTGATGTTTTTAGCTTTTTTTCATATGTCATCAACTGTATTTAACATATATCACTTGTAATGTATATCAAACTTGTTGTTGGTTTAGCTTCCTTGAGTATGGATCTAGTGAGAAAAATTAATGAAATGAGAAGAGTGAGAAAAAAATTATAGCCACATATTTCAAATAAGGAAATAAAAATAATAGGAGATGCATCTATTTTTCATGGGTGCATCTAATATTTGTGGTTGTAGTTTCTTCTCATTCTTCTCATCTTAATTATATTTCTCATTTGATCCTAAGTCTAGCTTCCTTTGCTATGTTTTTAGCTTTAAAGTTCAAAGTTCTGGTTCCCATTTAGAATGGACTCTGATTTTAGGCTCTAATGCAGGATTAAAGGCCGTCAAGCCGAGTTGTAACTTTTATTATTATTATTATTATTATTATTATTATTATTATTATTATTATTATTATTATTATTATTATTATTATTATTATTATTATTATTATTATTA
>LBNU01012228.1:92284-111740 GCA_014162995.1 Artemisia annua
TGCTGGTATTGTTCAAGCGGCCTGGCTTCGCAAAAATACAGCCATTAGGGAAGGTGGCCCCGAATATGCTCTAGTGACAACACAAGAATATGTTAGGAAAGTAAGCGAGGATGTCATTGAGGATGAACATTTTACAAGTGGGCCATGGCTGAGCGCGATTCATAAGTTGCTTAATGATAAAGGTGTCATCGTAACTGGTTGTCTTGGCGATATAAAAAATAATAGCGTAAAAGGTAAACTTGAACTAGTTGTAGCTGTAATCAAGTCTTGTACGCCTAACATGTTGGGTGAGCTTACGGTGACACTAAAAGATCCTACGGGGACAATTTCTGGTACAATCCATCACAAAGTCCTTACAAAAGAGGCGGGTTACAAAAATTCCATCAAAGTCGGAGCTGTGTTGGTACTTCGTAATGTTTTAGTGTTTACCCCACAACACCCCCTTGTCTTAACATAACAATAAGGAACATGGAAGCTGTTTTCGACAAGGATACCGTTTTTATTGGCTGATTCGTTGCATGTTTATTTCGTAAGCTTAGGTTTAATATTGTGTATGTATTGATTATGTAAGACATCGTCGCCTTTTCTCTTTGTATTGCAACCTTCATGTAGTGGAATAATAATTTAATAAAAGCTTAGAAATTATATCAAATAAAATTAAAAATAAAATATTTATCATACATCATAAAAGAGAATTTCATCATGGTGAAAACCTACAATTAACAACTTTGGCATATGGTGTTAGTTAATCATACCCACACATATGAGTCGGCTCACACCGCCTTTCGTAAAATATCTTAGCCATTCTATATCTAATATTGGAGAAAAAGCCAACGACATCCCCATTGACAACTATCGGTGGCCATTTACACGTGACAAACTCATGTATTAGCCAACAGGTGATTACTCCACAGTCACTAAAGTTTCCTTGTTGTGGGATCAGAAAAGTGTCGTTGTAATGGTATTCAAAATCGTAGTAGGGACGTCGTGTTCTTCTGAAATGTCCAAGCTCTTCTAAACATGGGTTAAGAACTTCTGTCCATTTCGTTATATAATTCCTTATAGCTTCACCACGTTCAGTACAATGCATAGAGTCGAGAACCATCAACTTGGAATCATGTAAATCAATAATTACTGTCACCCAATGATCCCCTAATGGATTCATCGGCATCGCCACCTACATATAAAAATTATGGAAATATATACAATTAAATAATCTAGTAAAGAGTAATTTTTACAAACCTAACAAACATTGAAATATATTCACTTACATAACGTACAACATCCCATGACGGATATGGACGAGTGCTACCATCCAGCATTCCCCTAACCGAAGGATTTATCGAAAGCATGTGCACAATACCTTTATCGGTGGAGTAACACGATGCAGTCCACGTTTTAGAAACTGTCCATATATCATTGTTAGCCCTTTTTCTTATTAGCAACTCCATCCAACAATTTATTTGCTGTTTCAAAAGATTAAACTAAATCAGTTAACGTTCTTGAAACTAAAATAATATAAACCTTTCAACAAAATAAAACACTTACATCATCACTCAACCAACCGATATTCTGGACCCCTGGATCAGTTCCACTTTTGTATAAATCTGGAACTAGTTGTTGAAAGAATGTAGTCTCTGCTGTCCAACCCACTGGATGACAGTCAAGGTATATCTGTGATGGGTCGATGAGGAATTGCTCAAAACTGACATATGGGTAACGCCTTACCTGAAAACAAAAGATAACATACTTTGTTAATTGTAAACTTCATGTAGTTAAAAATGTATTTTTTTAGTATTACCTTCGCAGGGTCAACACTAGCAATTACTATTGGATTGCCATAACCAGTACCAACACACGTAACATCATCCTCGTGCGCATCCTCATCAACCGCTTCATTCTCTAAATTAAACGGTGGAATGTTGGATGTACTCTTTTTTTGTTTAGTACCACGTTTCTTATGGAGGATAGTGGTTGGTCCCTGTTGGGTCCAAAGATATTGTTGGTATTTACCCGGACGGCAATCTCTCTTGGGTCGCTCGATCTCATCCTTAAAAAATAAAAAACAAAAGTAATATGAGCTTCATTATGTTTACTAAACTTATAATTCATATAAAAAACACAATCAGCAATCAAATATAAATAATGAAAACTGGTAAAAATAATCATCGATAATTAATAGGTTACCCGCATGTCAACAGCCATGTCCGGGGCGAAAGATGGACCTGCCTGGGGATCCATAGGCGTGGCAAACGCGGCAAATCCCATTGGTGTAAGGTTAGCATTATATCCAGTGGAGGGAAATGGGGATGGATACGTAGAAGTCACTGGCGGTGTAGGTACAGGAAGACCGCCAAAGAAAGAGTCGGTCGACGGCCCACGAGGTGAATGGCCGGTGTGTGGTAAACCCTACATATAAAATTATCATTAACATTAAATATCCAACAAAGCTAAAAATATTAAACATAAAAGCACAAACGATAAATACCTGTGTGTCTTGAGTCACCCTAAAGTCACTAAAACCAACGGGTTCGTCACCAACAACGCTTGTTCCTTTATGGATTGCTTGTTTATTTAGCTACATACAAATTTTTTATCAAACAATTAAAAAATATGTTAATAAAATAAATGTAAACTATTTACAACAAATACCTCGGCAAGTTTTTTCAACTCCAATTGATGTCGTTCCAACATCGCGTCGTACACCTTAAATCTTTGCATAATTACCGGCGGAATTTCATCATCCATCAATGAGTTTACTTGTGGCTGTATCACTGGAGGTGGGAGAGGATTCCCATCAAACAACGCTTTACTATGAACCCACCAATCGCTCAATTTCTCAACTTCATCCGGTCTAAGCCTCGGTGGAGGTCGTCTTACCTTTAAACAAACATGGAAATTACATACGACATTAAAAAAACCCAATAGACTATTGTAACATTTAGTTAAAAAGTAAGTGCACATCTAAAACTCACACACAATTGGTCATCCAGAAACTTGTTTATCTTATCTCTAAACACCATTTTGTTATAACTCCATGCAAGTGATCGGGGATGCAACACTTGATAATGAGAAAAAAAGTAAGGGCTCGCACCATGTGGGAACATCTCCAATATCCAAATCTATATATATATATAAAAAATGTAATTTCATTTAAATTCTTAACAGTATACGTATACATCAACTTTAGAAATATATAAATGACATACCTTGAAAGCCCATATAAAGCCGTTTAACGTGTACCTTGGAAGATTATTAGGATCCCTCCCCTCGGCAAAGTGCAAATAGCTACGCTTAATTGCTGCGTCCTTTAGATGACTATACAATGTTGGCCATACATACGACCCCCACAGAAACTGATTCCATATATTTAAATCCTCAACTAACCTAAACAAAAAGCCATCAACTACATTCTTGGACTCGGTCCCTTTCAGCACCAATATTAACACGCCTAACAAACAAAGGCGAACACCATCTATATCGCTCAATTTATTAAAATCTTTGACGTTTCCTATCGCACGATACAACATGTAGCCTTTTATTTTCTCGGAATCAAAAGACGAAGGGAACACTCGTCTCCTAAACAAATTAGGTCCATCTTCATAAGCCTTCCTAAAATCTATCTCAAACCTCAAACCCGTAACTAGGCAGAATTCCTCTCTACCAAATTTAATCTCAACCTCCCCAACCCGATCAAGATCACGTACACGATATCTCAAAGGAACTACCTCTGTCTCTCCCTCTTCACACGGGACTTGGTGACATTCTTACTATCTTATAATGCATAAACCACTTCTAAAAATAGTATACTTAATTTTAAGCCTTACAAGTGTATAAGCTTAAAGTACAATTCATTCAAGCACAACTACACAATTAATACCATAAATTTTCAGAATTAGACATGTACAAGTTTATAAGCTTAATATACACACCATCAATTGCCTTAGAATTAATGCAAAATTTAAAGCTTAAAATTAATACAATTAATACTAACATTAAATACAATAAATAAAATATTATGTACATTAAATACAATTAATTAACTAGCCAATAAATACAATTAATGCACTTATTAAAACGCCCCTTACATAAGAAATATAAATTATCAAGCATATTGTACAACCAACTTAAACACAATTCCTGCATTAAATGTCACTAATACAAATAATAAAGCACATTATACAAATATTCAAGCCCGAACGGGCAACGGGCCAAACGGGCTCGAGCCCGAACGGGCATGGGCCAAACGGGCTCGAGCCTGAAGGGACACGAGCCAACGGGCTCGAGCCCGAACGGACACAAGCTAAACGAAAATTTTGATATCCGTAAATTTATTGTCAAAAAGAACATAATAAACTAAAATACATGATTCACCGGAAAATTTTATTTCAGGGTACCCGCCGCCGCAACGCGCGGGTACCCTGCTAGTATTAAATGAAACCACAAAAAATATGAATATATTTTTTTAACGATAAATACCTGCAGCTTCACGACGTTTAAAATACCATTTTTGCACCATTTTTCGATATTGCTCAGTCAACATTGTGATAGGCAGCTTCCTTGATTTCACTGTACACGAATTAACAGACTCAACGCTGTTAGATGTACAATAATTGTAGCGAGTGAGTGGGCAATATGCTCTGGACCATCTATGAACACCCGCTTCTATCAGCTTGTGGTACGCCTCAGGCTGAATATTCAGCAATATTTGCATCTTTCTATCAAATTCGTCAGGTGTATACGCTTTGCATATTCTCCAAAATAGCGCCTTTGTTGAGTCCTTTTTCAAAGAAAGGTTCATCATCAGATGACGACAGCATATACCATGAAACGCCAACGGGTATTCATTACGTACAGCTAACGCAATAGAAGGATGCCTGTCAGATATAATAACCAAATTCGGGCTATCGCGTATGCATTCTTTAAGGCATGAAAACCACCATGACCAACAATCACCAGTCTCCCCTCTGCATATACCGTAGGCAATGGGCACAATTTGGTTGTTTCCATCCATGCCTACGGTTAACAAGTTTGTACCTTTGTATACACCCTTCAAATGTGCCCCGTCGACTATAAGCAGTGGTCGAAGATGTTTCACGAAAGTTCGAATCTGAAAAATTGATTTGTAAACACGTTATAATATGTAAACTTACANTGAAACGACGATTCGACAGAAGTTTGGTTATATCACTTTAACCATGTCGCATACATTCATACACATAATCAAGAAAGTAGATCTAGTTTTGAAGGTGAAAAAAAAAGCTATCTGTGGTGGTTTTGATTTTTCCGTTTGGTGTTTTTGGTGGTGGTGTTGTGGTAACTGTGGTGTATACAAGGCTTGTGGCGTGGTGGTGCAAGTGCTGTGGTGATGTGGTAACTGTGGTGGGTACAAGGCTTGTGGGTCGTGACTGTGGTAACTGTGGTGGTGCAAGTGCTGTGGTGTTGTGTGGATAGTGGTGCTGTGGTGTTCTTGTTGGTGGTTCTGCTGTGGTGGTGTTGGTGGTTGTGCATTGGTGGTGTTGGTGGTGGTGGTGTGGTGGTGTTGGTTCTGATAGTGTTGCAGTGTTGTTGTAGGTGGTGGTGCAAGTGTTGTTGTTGTTGGTGGTGTTGTGGTGGTGTTCTTGGTGGTGCTCTTGGTGGTGGTGCTCTTGGGGGTGGTGCTGTGGTGGTGCTGTGGTGGTGACTGAGTTATTGGTTGTTGACTGTCATTATGGCGGATCATCGGGTATTTCGCAATATTTAATTTATTGTTTTCGTTACATTTATAGTTTACTTGTTATGTATATGTTTTGTAATATATATCTATACGTTTATTTTATTTTTAGGATTATGCTGCTTCAGTTACATGTAGGAGTAGGTTATCTTTAATTGGTGAAATTAGAGATCTCATATTGAACATCCCTAAGGAAAAATTATTTAGAGATACATGTTTTGGTTGGATGTTAGATATACCGTAAATGCAAGAGAGTGGTGTGTTAACACATTATTTTATATGTCACCATGTTCCGTGTGAAGAGGGAGAGACAGAGGTAGTTCCTTTGAGATATCGTGTACGTGATCTTGATCAGGTTGGGGAGGTTGAGATTAAGTTTGGTAGAGAGGAATTCTGCCTACTTACGGGTTTGAGGTTTGGGATAGATTTTAGGAAGGCTTATGAAGATGGACCTAATTTGTTTAGGAGACGAGTTTTCCCTTCGTCTTTTGATTCCGAGAAAATAAAATTCTACATGTTGTATCGTGCGATAGCAAACGTAAAAGATTTTAATAAATTGAGGGATATAGATGGTGTTCGCCTTTGTTTGTTAGGCGTGTTAATGTTGGTGCTGAAAGGGACCGAGTCCAAGAATGTAGTTGATGGTTTTTTGTTTAGGTTAGTTGAGGATTTAAATATGTGGAATCAGTTTCCGTGGGGGTCGTATGTATGGCCAACATTGTATAGTCATCTAAAGGACACAGCAATTAAGCGTAGCCAATTGCACTTTGCCGAGGGGAGGGATCCTAATAATCTTCCAAGGTACACGTTGAACGGCTTTATATGGGCTTTCAAGGTATGTCATTTATATATTTCTAAAGTTGATGTATACGTATACTGTTAAGAATTTAAATGAAATTACATTATATATATATATATATATATATATATATATATATATATATATATATATATATATATACATAGATTTGGATATTGGAGAAGTTCCCACATGGTGCGAGCCCTTACTTTGTTTTCATTATCAAGTGTTGCATCCCCGATCACTTGCATGGAGTTATAAAAAAATGGTGTTTAGAGATAAGATAAACAAGTTTCTGGATGACCAATTGCGTGTGAGTTTTAGATGTGCACTTACTTTTTAACTAAATGTTACAATAGTCTATTGGGTTTTTTTAATGTCGTATGTAATTTCCATGTTTGTTTAAAGGTAAGACGACCTCCACCGAGGCTTAGACCGGATGAAGTTGAGGAATTGAGCGATTGGTGGGTTCATAGTAAAGCGTTGTTTGATGGGAATCCTCTCCCACCTCCAGTGATACAGCCACAAGTAAACTCATTGATGGATGATGAAATTCCGCCGGTAATTATGCAAAGGTTTAAGGTGTACGACACGATGTTGGAATGACATCAACTGGAGTTGAAAAAACTTGTCGAGGTATTTGTTGTAAATAGTTTACATTTATGTTATTAACATTTTTTTTAATTATTTGATTAAAATTTTGTATGCAGCTAAATAAACAAGCAATGCATAAAGGAACAAGCTTTGTTGCTGACGAACCCGTTGGTTTTAGTGACTTTAGGGTGACTCAAGACACACAGGTATTTATCGTTTGTGCTTTTATGTTTAATATTTTTAGCTTTGTTGGATATTTAATGTAAGTGATAATTTTATATGTAGGGTTTACCACACACCGACCATTCACCTTGTGGGCCGCCGACCGACTCTTTCTTTGGCGGTCTTCCTGTACCTACACCGCCAGTGACTTCTACGTATCCATCCCCGTTTCCCTCCACTGGATATAATGCTAACCTTACACCAATGGGATTTGCCGCGTTTGCCACGCCTATGGATCCCCAGGCAGGTCCATCTTACGCCCCGGACATTGCTGCTGACATGCAGGTAACCTATTAATTATCGATGATTATTTTTACCAGTTTTCATTATTTCTATTTGATTGATGATTGTGTTTTTTATATTAATTATAAGTTTAGTAAACATAATGAAGCTCATATTCCTTATGTTTATTATTTTTTAAGGATGAGATCGAGCGATCGAAGAGAGATTACCGTCCGGGTAAATACCAACAATATCCTTGGACCCAACAGGGACCAACCACTATCCTCCCTAAGAAACGTGGTAAGACTAAACAAAAAAAGAGTACATCCAACATTCCACCATTTAGTTTAGAAAATGAAGCGGTTGATGAGGATGCGCACGAGGATGATGTTACATTAGTTGGTACTGGTTTTAGCGATCCAATAATAAATGATAATGTTGACCCTGCGAAGGTAATACTAAAAAAATGTATAAACATTTTTATCTTCATGAAGTTTATAATTAACAAAGTTGTAACGATATTGTATCTTATCTTTTGTTTTCAGGTAAGGCGTAACCAATATGTTAGTTTTGAGGAATTCCTCATCGACCCATCTCAGATATACCTTGACTGTCATCCAAGGGGTTGGTTAGCAGAACTTACGTTCTTTCAACAACTAGTTCCAGATTTATACAAGAGTGGTACTGATCCAGGGGTGGAAAAAATCGGTTGGTTGAGAGATGATGTAAGTCTGTTGTTTTATTTTTTTTGAAAGGTTTATATTATTTTAGTTTCAAGAACGTTAAATGATTTAGTTTAATCTTTTGAATCAGCAAATAAATTGTTGGATGGAGATGTTAATAAGAAATAGGGATGAGAATGCTCTATGGACAGTTTCTAAAACATGGACTGCATCGTGTTACCCGACCGATAAAGGTCCTGTGCCCATGCTTTCGATAACTCCTTGATGCGTAGGGATTGCCTACGCACTTTGTTTTACCTCTCAAGGGATCTCAAGAGGCTTACAATCCCCACCAGGCAGTGTACCTGACCGATGTAGTATAGTGTAGTGGCAAGTACCGGGGGATTGATCGTTCTCTCACAGGGAATAGTGNGATAGAGTTTAGAATTGAACGCACTCCCTTACGACTTGTTAGGAATTACCCCGTCTCCACGCAAACTCAACATACTAATTACATCGGTAAAAAGATAGTCGTAGGGAGTAATGAAATCTAAGTAAACACTACTTTCCCCACCCATTGTTTTCTCAAACTTTAGAATTAATTTGCATAAGTAGATAACTTGGGGTTAGTTGACTAGCAACTAATTCCGCCCAACTTGGCTTCAAAAACGAGATTACTGCTTTCTAAAAAACATAAAAATACAAAAAATAATCATCCGTCCACCCTTAGACTTAATTAGGGAGTCTTTAACCTAGACGGAAACGACTGATTCCCTGTGGGAGTGACGAACCCGTTGGTTTTAGTGACTTTAGGGTGACTCAAGACACATAGGTATTTATCGTTTGTGCTTTTATGTTTAATATTTTTAGCTTTGTTGGATATTTAATGTAAGTGATAATTTTATATGTAGGGTTTACCACACACCGGCCATTCACCTCGTGGGCCGCTGACCGACTCTTTCTTTGGCGGTCTTCATGTACCTACACCGCCAGTGACTTCTACGTATCCATCCCCGTTTCCCTCCACTGGATATAATGCTAACCTTACACCAATGGGATTTGCTGGATATAATGTTAACCTTACACCAATGGGATTTGCCGCGTTTGCCACGCCTATGGATCCCCAGGCAGGTCCATCTTACGCCCCGGACATTGCTGCTGACATGCGGGTAACCTATTAATTATCGATGATTATTTTACCAGTTTTTATTATTTCTATTTGATTGCTGATTGTGTTTTTTATATTAATTATAAGTTTAGTAAACATAATGAAGCTCATATTCCTTATGTTTATTATTTTTTAAGGATGAGATCGAGCGACCGAAGAGAGATTGCCGTCCGGGTAAATACCAACAATATCCTTGGACCCAACAGGGACCAACCACTATCCTCCCTAAGAAACGTGGTAAGACTAAACAAAAAAAGAGTACATCCAACATTCCACCGTTTAATTTAGAAAATGAAGCGGTTGATGAGGATGCGCACGAGGATGATGTTACGTTAGTTGGTACTGGTTTTAGCGATCCAATAATAATTGATAATGTTGACCCTGCGAAGGTAATACTAAAAAAATGTATAAACATTTTTATCTACATGAAGTTTATAATTAACAAAGTTGTTACGATATTGTATCTTATCTTTTGTTTTCAGGTAAGGCGTAACCAATATGTTAGTTTTGAGGAATTCCTCATCGACCCATCTCAGATATACCTTGACTGTCATCCAAGGGGTTGGTTAGCAGAACTTACGTTCTTTCAACAACTAGTTCCAGATTTATACAAGAGTGGTACTGATCCAGGGGTGGAAAAAATCAGTTGGTTGAGTGATGATGTAAGTCTGTTGTTTTATTTTTTTGAAAGGTTTATATTATTTTAGTTTCAAGAACGTTAAATGATTTAGTTTAATCTTTTGAATCAGCAAATAAATTGTTGGATGGAGATGTTAATAAGAAATAGGGATGAGAATGCTCTATGGACAGTTTCTAAAACATGGACTGCATCGTGTTACCCGACCGATAAAGGTCCTGTGGCCATGCTTTCGATAACTCCTTCGGTTAGGGGAACACTTGATGGTAGCACTCGTCCATATCCGTCATGGGATGTTGTACGTTGGGTAAGTGAATATATTTCAGTGTTTATTAGGTTTGTAAAAATTACTCTTTACTAGATTATTTAATTGTATATATTTCCATAATTTTTATATGTAGGTGGCGATGCCGATGAATCCATTCGGGGATCATTGGGTGACAATAATTATTGATTTACATGATTCCAAGTTGATGGTTCTCGACTCTTTGCATAGTAGTCAACGTGGTGAAGATATAAGAAATTACATAACGAAATGGACAGAAGTTCTTAACCCATGTTTAGAAGCGCTTGGACATTTCAGAAGAACACGACGTCCATACTACGATTTTGAATACCATTACAACGACACTTTTCTGATCCTACAACAAGGAAACTTTAGTGACTGTGGAGTAATCACTTGTTGGCTAATACATGAGTTTGTCACGTGCAAATGGCCACCGATAGTTGTCAATGAGGATGTCGTTCGCTTTTTCTCCAATATTAGATATAAAATGGCTAAGATGTTTTACGAAAGGCGGTGTGAGCCGACTCATATGTGTGGGTATGATTAACTAAGAGCATATGCCAAAGTTGTTACTTGTAGGTTTCCACCATGATGAAATTCTCTGTTATGATGTATGATAAATATTTTATTTTTAATTTTATTTGATATAATTTCTAGGCTTTTATTAAATTATTATTCCACTACATGAAGGTTGCAATACAAAGAGAAAAGGCGACGATGTCTTACATAATCAATACATACACAATATTAAACCTAAGCTTACGAAATAAACATGCAATGATTCAGCCAATAAAAACGGTATCCTTGTCGAAAACCGCTTCCATGTTCCTTATTGTTATGTTAAGACAAGGGGGTGTTGATTTTGGGGTAAACACTGAAACATTACGAAGTACCAACACAGCTCCGACTTTGATGGAATTTTTGTAACCCGCCTCTTCTGTAAGGACTTTGTGATGGATTGTACCAGAAATTGTCCCCGTAGGATCTTTTAGTGTCACCGTAAGCTCAACCAACATGTTAGGCGTACAAGACTTGATTACAGCTACAACTAGTTCAAGTTTACCTATTACGCTATTATTTTTTATATCTCCAAGACAACCAGTTACGATGACACCTTTATCATTAAGCAACTTATGAATCGCGCTCAGCAATGGCCCACTTGTAAAATGTTCATCCTCAGTGACATCCTCGCTTACTTTCCTAACATATTCTTGTGTTGGCACTAGAGCGTATTCGGGGCCACCTTCCCTAATGGCTGTATTTTTGCGAAGCCAGGCCGCTTGAACAATACCAGCAGGACCGGGTATTATCCTATCCGGAATGTTTGAAGAGGATGAAGAACCCCCAACATTATGTTGGGTGGCATATGTTGTGTCCCTGTTTTTTCTGGGTGGAACGAATTGCGAATTGTGGTATCTTTTCGTGTTTCCGGTTTTGTTTTGTTGGGACATTGTGTGAATTTTAAAATTTATGTAGAGAGTAGAAGCATAAAGTTATTTGGATATGTGTTTGTAGAAATTGAACCATGAACGAGTATTTATATATAAATTTTCATTGAGATGTCAAATCCATGTCGGTGTACAGAAAAATCTTTTTAAGATGTCGCGTAGATTATTACACGTGCACGTTATTGTCAGAGGCTTGTCAAATCCGTGTCATATGCAGTTTAATTAATTACACGTACAATCCGTGTCATATGCAGTGTCATGGACTTGTCAACTCAATGTCATATTCATTTCTAGACACACAAATAAAACTTTAAACATTAACCATAAAGAAATAGCGTTACAAGTCAAGAAACTAGTACATTACTTTAAACCTAAAAGAAATACATTGCTAATGTTAAAAACATAAACTAAAGCACATAGGTATTATTTGGTTGATTAAGCAGGATTAGTGATTTTTTGTATGGGCCAATGAAAAATGAACCACCATTGGCTTCAATACCTATGTTTTGAAACTGTTGAGATGTTTTATCGTACACTTGTAGTGAGTTCGCCGAATGTTGGTTGCTCTTAGACTCGACAATTGGTTCCTCATCTTTGGTAAATCCTATCAATTTTACCACATGTTCAATTGGAAAAGGGATGGTGAATAGCACTGTACACGATGATACAATTCCACCATCAAATTCTAGCACCCATGCACACAAAATTCTGTATTCCTCTGTAAGGAAACTTCCTGACATTACGAGAGAGTTTCGTAACTGTGATATATAGAATGGTGGCGGAACCATGAACCTTATCAGTTCAGGTATGTCTTGTACCTGAAATTGGTGGGAAACCAAATCAAAGGAGACAATCATGTATCATTTGTATGAATTACCATCGTTGTAAACAAATTTTTCTGAACCAACCCAAAATTTTTTACCACCCACTACTGCTTGACCCGACCGTTTAATTCTAATTGTTTCACGGGGCAAATGGTCATTTTCTAGATTCTCCCAACGCCTCGTACTCAACGTATAGACTGAAACATACAATGATCCTTGACCGTAATACGGGTAATTAATCTTTAAAATGGTTGGGTCTAAAGTGTCTGGACGGACACCAAAACCAATCATCATTTTTGGTGAATCTGGCTGGTCCAAGAAACTAGGGACGAATATGCCTACAGATCTTTTTATTGATGGGTTCCAAAGAACAACCATCATATTTGAGCCATATGTAAAGCACCATACACCTTCAGAAGATGCAATTGGCTTAAGAGTTTGAAGTTGAAGAGGTTTTGTATCCAGATGCGTGAAAGCTAAACTTTCATTAAGTGAAAACATGAAACCTAGGTTACCTTGCATATATGTTAAATTAAAGCAACACATATCTGTGTCACGAAAACCGTAACTACGGATGAAGTTGGAAAAGTCTATGGAAGACCTCCACCTCTTTGACACACTACGAAAATGTAATAAAGACTTAACTGGAAGCCTATTCATGATATCAACTTGAAGGTCGAATGGTATGTTTTCCGACATTCTTTGAATATGGAAAGGAAAATATTTCTGAATGATTTTTAGTAAGCAATTTAGGATTAGATTCAACGTAATTTTGGACTTAAATATAGGAAGAATGTGCCAACTCGGTCTCATATGTCGTGTAAAAAAATGCACATACAAGCAACTGTCATGGAGTAGTCAAATCATTGTCATATGTCGTGTAAAAAAATGCACATACAAGCAACTGTCATGGTGTTGTCAAATCAATGTCGTACAGTTGTCAAGTCTATGTCATATGTCGTGTAAAAAAATACACATACAAGCAACTGTTATGGAGTAGTCAAATCATTGTCGTACAATTGTCAAGTCTGTGTCATATGTCGTGTAACAAAATGCAAATACAAACAACTATCATTGGGTGTTGTCAAATCAATGTCGTACAGTTGTCAAGTCTATGTCATATGTCGTGTAAAAAAAGACACATACAAGCAACTGTTATGGAGTAGTCAAATCATTGTCGTACAATTGTCAAGTCTGTGTCATATGTCGTGTAACAAAATGCAAATACAAACAACTATCATTGGGTGTTGTCAAATCAATGTCGTACAGTTGTCAAGTCTATGTCATATGTCGTGTAAAAAAAGACACATACATGTTTTGAACCAGCATTGTATACATATATATACACATATAGTATGTGTTAATGGTTTATCCAGAACAAACACTTGTAGTACACCTAAAATCAGATACCACACAACAAGCAATGAGTTCAGATTCAAAAAAATTCAAATGTATTTTACACTTTGAGAACACCGAACGAGGTGTGATTATGTACACTAATATAACCTATGAATGGTTAGTTGATTTTGTGCGTGCTAAATTCAACTTGGATCCCAATATTCGGTTGAATTTTAAGTTTTCACACCCTTCATTTGATGTTCGAATGGATATCACTGACGACGACGAGGTAACATTCTTTTCCGATTACGCTTATTCGAATCCAGAAATGCCACATCTATATGTGGTTAAAGCAAAAAAATGTCAAGAAACTACGTTTTTTAGGTCAACACAAGAAAACCCAACGTTCTACGATTTTTTTGAAACAACCACCAACCAAAACGTCGGGTCTTATACTTATGAAGGCAACTCAACTTATTTCATAAATAAACCCCAAACTATGTCTTTTTTTAATGACGGCCCATCTCAAAATTTTGAACCAAATGATTATGAAATTAATGGGTCCGGTTATAAAGATGAGGCTAACTTCACAAAACCGGGAGCATCATTTGCTTTCGGGTCAGATGATGAAGAAGAAAACGAAGAAAATGATGGTTTTGTTGAAGAAGAGCTAGAAGAAAATGATGGTTTTGTTGAATTAGAGCAAGAAGAAAATGATGTTTTTGTTGAAAAAAGTAAAAACCCAAAACCAAACCACCATAAATGGAAGAATATTTTTTCACTACTGCCTGGCGTTCCAGAAACCCCATTTTACCAGCCCAAAGCTTCTAACGAAAATAATAGTGATACTACTATTTTCGTTGGAAAGTTTTTTGACACAAAAGAAGAAATGGACAAAGAACTTAGGTTGAAATCTATAAAAGAAGGTTACCAGTTTTTAGTACAAAAGTCAGATCCAAACAGGTATGATTGTAAATGCTATCATTATAAGCAATGCGGATGGAAAATTAACTCTAGACGAGTTCAAGGTACAAATGTTTTCGAAGTTACGGGTATGCTTGATATTCACACGTGTGACAAAACTCAAACATATCCTAACCATCGAAATGCAAATAAAAAAGTTATTGGTCACATTTTTAGAGAAAAGTTAAAGGATGCTAAACGAGATTTAAAACCAAAAGATATGCAAAGAGACATGTTAGAGCAACATAAACTAAGTATATCTTACCAACAAGCATGGAGAGGAAAGGATTATGGGTTGCAAATGATAAGGGGTTCACCGACAGAATCGTTTGAAATGTTACCGTATTATTGTCACAACTTGGTAAAAAAAACCCAGGAACCAAAACACGTATCAAGACAAACAAAGAAGGAGTATTCGAGATGTTATTCATTGCCATTGATGTTTCAGTAAGTGATACTAATTCTTTTGATTCATTTAATTGTTACACCTTATTGTAAGTTTACATATTATAACGTGTTTACAAATATATTTTTCAGATTCGAACTTTCGTGAAACATCTTCGACCACTGCTTATAGTCGACGGGGCACATTTGAAGGGTGTATACAAAGGTACAAACTTGTTAGCTGTAGGCATGGATGGAAACAACCAAATTGTGCCCATTGCCTACGGTATATGCAGAGGGGAGACTGGTGATTGTTGGTCATGGTGGTTTTCATGCCTTAAAGAATGCATAGGCGATAGCCAGAATTTGGTTATCATATCAGATAGGCATCCTTCTATTGCGTTAGCTGTACGTAATGAATACCCATTGGCGTTTCATGGTATATGCTGTCGTCATCTAATGATGAACCTTTCTTTGAAAAAGGACTCAACAAAGGCGCTATTTTGGAGTATATGCAAAGCGTATACACCTGACGAATTTGATAGAAAGATGCAAATACTGCTCAATGTTCAGCCTGAGGCGTACCACAAGCTGATAGAAGCGGGTGTTCATAGATGGTCCAGAGCATATTGCCCACTCACTCGCTACAATTATTGTACATCTAACAGTGTTGAGTCTGTTAATGCGTGTACAGTGAAATCAAGGAAGCTGCCTATCACAATGTTGACTGAGCAATATCGAAAAATGGTGCAAGATTGGTATTTTAAACGTCGTCAAGTTGCTGGTAATTATTGTTAAAAACAATATATTCATATTTTTTGTGGTTTCATTTAATATAATGTTACTTCTTTATGCCTATGTGTTTATGCAGCAAACATGAAGTATGAAATAACAGATTGGGCTGCCCATAAAGTGGAAAGGAGAAAGTTCAAAAGCGCAACTTGGAATGTATACGGGGTTATGCAACATCGGTTCCAGGTTTTTGATGGGAGATAAAATCGGGAAGTGAACTTAACGAATAAGACATGTGATTGCCGCAAATGGCAGCTTTCCGGGATACCTTGTGGTCACGTTATTGCTGTTAGTGGGTTTTTAAATCAAACAGATTGTTTGGAATTCGTACAAGATTGGTTTAAAAAACCAAAATACCAAGCCACTTATGCAGAGGCCGTTAATTTTGTTGGAGAGTACCACGAATGGGAGTATCCCACGCATATAAAACCCATCATTCCTCCACGAATGGACAACCCACAACCTGGGCGGCCAAAAAATACTAACCGTATACGATCCCAGGGTGAGGAACCAAGAGTAAGACATTGTGGTAGGTGCGGTGAAGCGGGACACCAACGTACGAATTGCAAACAACCATTCGTCCCTGATGAAATGCTAAGCAAAAGAAAAAAATATCCAAAAAAGAAAAAAGCAGTTAACGAGCAACATCAGCCTCAACCGACGTTCGACTCATACCCGACTCAAACACATCCTCAAAATTTTCCTACTTATGACACATACCAAGCACATGTTTTTGAACAAAACACATACCCAACACAACCATATGATCAAAGGTTTTACACAACGGACCCATATAACCAAGGGCAAACAAGTCATGAACAACATGCCCATCAATACCCGTCACATGGCTATGAACAATACGATTCCCAAGCATACCCCTCTCAACATTTAAATGATATAAACACTCAACAATCTAATAATAGTTGGTTTAATTTATTTGGTTAGTATTATTTAGTTGCTCTTGTTGGTTATGTATTTTCATGTAGTGGTAATTTTGTAACATTTGTTAACAATCTTGTAATATATTCCAATTGTAATGCATTTATGTCTTTTCACAAAAAACCTATTTAAATACTATAAATGACAGCTAAGAAAAATATGGTCATTTAGACCATTGATTTGATAGGACAATGGTTGCAAGATAAAAAGTATGCACATCGTCAGTTTCACTGTTTATTTTCTACTGTTTATTTAATGGCACAAACAGTGTCATTCATGAAAATAATAAATACATGTTCATGTCACACTATATAAGACACATTGTCCCACTTACATTTCACTAAAACCTTACATTCTTTTTTCTAATATTCATAAAGTTCAAAAAATGACATTCAAAGTTCTACTTCACCATTACGGGAGGTTTACTTCCCCACCAGGGAGAAACTTCGTAGGCGGTTTAATTGCTTGCATAGATCCGGTCGAGATCGAAACTTTTTCGGCTGATCAATTGAAACTAATCTTAACAAATTGTTTAGGTTACGATGAAAACTCCCCAACCTATTTTTATGTAAAAAAACCAAATTGTAGTCTTGATTCAGGGCTCTTACCATTGGCTGATGCTATTGAAGACCGCGAAAGTATATTAACGTATACCCGACTACAACAAAAAAAACTACATGTATACGTTTCACGGGTGGAGCTATCACCACTCGTTGTGGCCAATGAATGCAATAATGACCATACCAAGAAGAATATACAAGATAAACCTTCTTGTTCAAAAAAGTTATTTGACTAGTTAGTATCTATGGGTTTGTTATGCTTGTAACATTGTATTATGCTTTTCAATTTCTATTGTCCGAGTCACAATTTTACTTTTTTCTAAATCTATGTATGTTTTAATTGTAATGTCGTATTATGCTTTTCATTTTTCTATTATAATATTCTAGATTTAATTATCTTCTTTAATTGTTTTCAGCTTTAATCATAAAAAACATTTAATTGATTAGTCATTCACCAATTCTGACAAAGAAATTACTATTCACCTTTGTCGTATCAAAATCTTTTATATATATACATACTACTATGTGGTTTCAAAGACACAACTCAATTGTGCCTTCAAAAAAATGTCAACATCTAATAACCCCACTTTCGAATTCACTATCAACTACAACGGAAAGTTTACACTTAACCTACTAACATATCAAGATGGTTCACACATGAATATTATTGTTCCACAATTTGATTTTCAAGATATGCTTACCTATCTCATGAGAAAATTACCAGCAACGGTCCACAGTCTATATTACGCATTGCCAGAAAACAACACGTTAAATGGTATGAAAGAAATTAAAAACGATTATGATATTGATGTTATGTATGACTTCGCAAAAGTTGCTGGGAAGATCCAAGTTTTCGTTTCTGATCATCACATAGATCTAAGCACAACATTGATCCCAGATGATGGTTCTTTGGAAGAAGCATTTGCTGGTGTAATTTCAGAAGAAACAAAATTAAAACGTGAAGAGCGTGTCCGGTATCTACATCAATTGGTTCAGAAAAAAACCAAACGTGAAGAGCGTGTGCGGTTTAAACTAAAGTGCAAGCAACAAACTAAACCTACTACACCGTATACACAAACCCTTTTCAATTTTGTTGTTCACAATAATGGTCAATTGGTTTGCAATGGCGAAAATTCGAAGTATGTAAACGGTTGGAAGATGAACATTAATATTCCAAGAATGAAGCTTGAAGAACTGAAGCAATATTTGTTTAACATTCTTGATAAGAAGATCCATGCTCTTTATTATCAAGTACCACATATTGGGTTTTCAATCACCGTAAAACTAAGAAACAACTATGATATGCATGTGATGTTTGATATTTCAGCTTCACAAGGAGAGTTGGAAATTTACATTGACCATGGCGGCGTCAATTTTATTATTTCAAAGTATATATGCCCAAATGCTACCTTAGCAAAAATGATGGATCATGTGATAACAGACTACACAAGTGACAACGAAGATGGAAAACATGTTACAGGACAATCAGATTACACTGTAGATCAAATGGTTGAATGGGCAGAACAAGAACACTTTGAGAATGAGGATGCTAAAGCAGATGAACGTCATAAAGTGATATGGAAGAATTCTTTCTATTATTAATTATATCGCTCAATGTGTGTCATGTATGCTTTAATAATGTAATTTTTGTATGTTTTTCGTAATCAATGTTAGAATAAATGTTAGCATCCAAATTACATTTATTTAAAAGAAAGAACAAACATTAATTAATAAAACACAAGCCACTTAACATAAAGCAAGATAAATACAATCATCTTATTTGTTGGGTTGAACAACATACAATTGTGCCACTACATCAGAAGCACTACAAGCACATTCAACAAAAAACATTACCTCATCATCTTCAGTAATGTCAAGACGATAGTTAAATGAAGCCAACTTACA
>LBNU01012228.1:111847-130520 GCA_014162995.1 Artemisia annua
AAATCTACACAAATGAAAACTAGAAAAGGATTTGTAAAGCGTAAATACTTCTCCATGTTACTTGAATAATAGTCTAGTTTGTAATACTACCATATAAAAGGTTGTCTGCATTTTATGCATCTTGGTCCTTGTTTATTTTACAATTTTATTATTTTTTGTCTAGCTCTTTGTAAATGTATGTTGTTTATTTGTAGATAGACAAATTCTTGTGTGTTTTGTATGCCAAATAGGTATGTGATGTGAATCAATGTTTTTAGAGAAATATCCTGACTTAAATGAGAAAACTACACCCTCATAAAGCGTAAATACTTCTCCAGTGCCAAAAACAATTGTCAAACATAGATGTCGTGTAAAAATAATAGATGTCGTGTAAAAATATACTCTACATTGGCTAGGGCTTTTTTTATAGGATGTCGCGTATAAAGGTCCATGTAGTGTAGGAATCTACGCGACATTGTGGAGCTATTTTTTATTTTTTTTCCTCGCAACTGATTGGGCCACGTAACCCTTTGAGATGTCGCGTAAATATTAGCACGGGATCTAGGTCCAAATTTGTAATGCCATAAGTCAATGGGCATTTGTAGACACACTACCCTTGGCAGGGTATATCACGAGCCATAGCAGCAGATTTTGTTTATTTTATTTAAATAAGAATGTACATACTTTGTCCATCACACTTTATTTTAGGCTTCATGGGAGACCCCTCCCAACGATCAATAATGCCAGCTATAAAAAAGGATGGTTAAGGAAAAGTTTGAACATCCACTGGATGACGAGCAAGACGCTGATAGAGTGGATTCCTTCGAACAGTATATGGCAGTTGGTCATTGAAGCATTTTTCATCATATTTGAAGGTTTCATTCAATAAAGCAGGATATTGTGGAGGTACAATAGTGTCTTGCACATAAAAGAATTGACCTTTCCAGTTCTTAATGTTTGTAATGGTTTTTGTGACCAAATAAGAAACCTCGTGTTCACCCCTTTTAGCTAAGGTCAACCAATCCCCACCAGGATATAAGTTCAGAAAGTCCCTTAGCACTGTGAGCGTGGGCTCGTACCCATAAGCTTTACACATAACAATGTATGTGGTGAGTTTGGCAAGGCCAAAAGGGTTGAACCCAGATATATGCACCTCGTAATATTGTAACAGCTCTAGCAACAAGGGATGGAGTGGTATCCTTAGATTGGACTGGGTGAATGCATGTTTATAAAGCCCAACATACCTTTTGGGTGCATCATAGATGTTTTGGGTTTTGCTTGGAAGCATAACCTTGAACTCTTTGGGTATGGGGTAATCATTGAGGAAATCAGATAATGCTTTCCTAGATAGTGTGCATTTGCCGCCTAATGATGCGTTTTGCATCCATACTCATGATGACTGTAGACAAATAATGCGAGAAAATAAAGATCGGTGACGAAGAACTTTACCTTTAGATCGGAGAGATTAAAGAAGCCCAGTGCTGTGTGTAAATTTTGGGCGGAGTGGTAAAGTAAAATTGGGTTTGCAGTATAAAAGACTTATATACCGTCTACCCCTTTAATCTTGACCGCCCACGTGTCCCCTTTAATCTTATCTATCCAGACTTCAAACGGGTATTTAAATTTTGAAGAGACGTTTGGGGATTACCGATACTTAAGCTATTGTTACTCTGGTGAAAGTGGTTGGATTATTGATTAGGCGCATTTAATGCGTTTTTAGTTAAAAGCCACCGGTGGGGCCCAAATGAGTAACTTATGTTACTCACCACACCTAATGCTCTAATCGAATGCACTTGTAAAATTGTTGTTAAAATTCTTAATTTGCTTTGGTTATTTTATAGTTAAATGTAAAAACTGTTATTTTTCTATAACATTAACGCATGCATCATGAATGTCAAGCAACTAATGATACTTGGTCGCGTAAAAATGCAAAACCTCAATGTAGAAAAACAAATGCAAAAACATCAACGCATGCATCTTTGTACAAAAACAAATGCAAAACATCCATGCAAAAACCTCAATGTGCATCTTTGTAGAAAAAGAAATGCAAAACACCCAATGTCGCTCCAAAATAAGAATGTCGCGTAGCTTTTGGAGCTACATCTGTTAGGTTTTTTTTTTATTAAATGTCGTGCCAAAAATGAGATGTCTAGCCAGAACTAGCGCGACATTGTGTTGGTTTTCTTTTTTTTCCTTCGCGTTTGATTGGTCCACGTAACATTTATACATGTCTAGCCATAAACGGCGCGACATCTAGGTCCATTTTGGTAAACACCCAAGTCAATGGGCAAAATGTAACACACACTCCCCAAATGGGGGTCTGCAGTAATTTTCGCGGTAAATAAAGGGGCTGTTGTACAGAAAGATTTGGACAGAAACGTGTTTAGTTCGTGGGTTTGTATTTCTTTCAAAAATGGTCCGTTTTACGTGTTTCAAATTGCTAAACTCAATTTATTATATCTACTTTACATATTTTAAGGCCTCATTAGTTTACAAGTCGGTTTAGTTAAGGTTTTGAACACAATATGTTCTTACCCGACATTAGGTTTTCCTCTAAATAGGTTTGTCAATTTGAAAGATCCGTAAAACACTCATTTTCTAACGAAATTACGCATTTCAAAAGCCTAAAATTATCTACTCGGAGTCTAGTTTTCAAATATATATGCCTTATATTTTTCCTATTTATCATTTGTTCCAGTTAATTCGATTTGTGTACTAAGGTCGGGTCTGACAGAAAACTAAAAAGTTACACTACATTCTTTTGGCCGTATTTTACTTGTTATTTACCGTCACGTGTCCATCCAACTTCCTAGACCTAATTTAAGATGTCCCCTAACATTTCTAGTTTACCATTTTTAGCCAAAAGGCCTCAAAGTATCTCGTTTTTATTTGACTAATTCAGTACTCAGGAAAAGAGCAAACAGCAGGTCATCAATTCGTATCACTTTTTAAAAATAGCAAAACATTTTATAAAATTACGAAATTCGTCGTGGTACATCCTAACACATATATATAAGTATGTATAACTCGGTTTTACATGAAAAATTGGGTTGCTATTTTATTTGGGTTCATTTGTGAGTCAAAAATTTTGGATAGCAAGTGTAAAGTTTGTTTCTAAGTTTTAAAGCAAAACATCAACAAGGCAAGTGTATATATGAGGTGAAGTGAACATATAAATGCATGTAAATGAACTATGAAAAATGAGTTGTAAGAGTGCTTACAAAGGTGATGTTGAGGGATGATATGAACCCAAGAACACAAGAACCCAAGAGTACTAGTNAATGTCGCTCGAAAAATAAGATGTCGCGTAGAGATTAGAGCTACATCTGTTAGGGTTTTTTTTTTTTTAAATGTCGTGCCAAAGATGAAATGTCTAGCCAAAAACGGCGCGACATTGTGTTGGATTTTTTTTTTTTTTTTTTTCCTTCGCGTTTGATTGGTCCACGTAACATTTATACATGTCTAGCCATAATCGGCGCGACATGTTGGTCCATTTTGGAAATCACTCAAGTCAATGGGCAAATGGTAACACACACTCCCCAAATGGGGGTCTGCAGTCATTTTCGCTATTTTATAACTCATTTTTTATAAAAAGAAGTTAAAAGGTAAAAAGATGAAACATGTGACTGTCGGTTGTTAATTTGTTACGATGGCTTGTATGATAATGAATCCACAAAAAGATGATGACGAACGTATGTCGACATCTGATAACATCAAGAAGATGATGATGGCATAAGGGACATCTACGAATAATTCGATAATCAAAGAGTTTTTGGAAAAAATAAATCAATATAGCAAAGCTACGTCAAATGTTTAAGTTTTACGCTCAACAACTAGTTTTCTTCCGGCTTTCAAGTTCATCTTACAGTCGAGTTGATCATGCCACTATCGTTTTAAGCCATCAACGATGGTTATATTGTGGTTTTCGTTGGTCAGGTATCACATTACTCTAGCAAGCAATGAAGGTGCCGCATGTATTTCAACTGGCATAACTCAACCTCACACGAAGTTTTTAGGAGCCGTTGTTTACTTCTGTGTTTATGTCCAAGGTTGATATATAGTTTAGAACTTATGTGTTATAGATTTTCTCAATTGTTTGTAGATCTTGTCATAAAATCTCACATTTTAGTTTATCCATCAACGATTTGTATTTCTCCGGACTCCGGTTCAGAATTCTTCGTCTCCGCATGCAAGACATGCGTATATTTCTCCGGACAGCGATATGCATTTGCGGCCTCCTTATTCTTCTTGCTGGATCCATCGTTACTTCCATTCCGTTCAAAGAGGCACGCTAGCACACTATCCTCTGATCATATATTTTCTAGTTCCTCTTTTAATATGTGCATAAGTAATATTTTGGGGCTTTCATTATGTGGTTTGTCAAATTTGGAACGATTCATCTTGTCGACAACATTGGCCAGTAGCATCTCTGTGAAGTTAAATGTCTAACACGTTACGTCCCTCAAGAAGGAAAAATTCTCACTTAATCCTACAAAGAATGTAATATGTTAAGGTTTAAATATGCCTTAACCAACCTTCGAGACAGTTGACAGCTTTACCATCAATTTGTTGCCATTTCAGACTTGTATAAAAGAATACTCCATCTTTTAGTCTTTTAACTTTTTCCATGTTAAATAAATTGTGTAGAAAAGAAAACTCGTCAGAGATTATATTCATGATCTGGCTACTTCATAAGTTCATATTATGGTGAGTAGGTAAGTTGTTGGAATGTTGGATATGAATCTAATGAAAGTATTAGATTATCAAAAGAACAAACTTATTATTTAGTTTTCGAATCATAATACTCTATTATACAGATGGAAGCTTGTGGGATCGAATGGAAAAACTCAGCTCCTATATAAGTAACCGCGTTGTGATTCTTATGGAAACTAAATATATTACTACAGAGAAATATTGAGAACATGAAGTGGAGGTGATTGAGAACATGAAGTGGAGGTGAAAACTCTTCATGAAACAACGAGAACATGTCAAACAGGCCGAAAAGAAGCTCAAGATTTACAAAACTATCACATTTTCACGAAAAAGCTTGCACCATAACAATGAGCTGGACGGGTCAAACTATAAAAAGTTTACACGATTGAACTCACGCGATGAGCTCGTGGCTAATAGTGTTAGCACTGTACTCCAATATATTTGCAGAATTTAGTTGTTGCAAGTCCCACAAAATCCAATTTCTTAGAGGTTACCCACCATAACCTTATAATCTGAAATCGTAGAGGGCTAGAGATTTACCGTCTTACCATGCTTACATTGGTCTTACGGGTTGGTATTTTGAAACAAATAGCAACAAAAAAGATGATTATATCAATTAAATAGAAGTATACTAAAGCATGATGCCAATACATATCATGACTCGTGAGGACTAGTTACTTCACAAAGAATATGAAAATCAAAGCAGTTAATAAGGGCAGACCTTGCTCGCTCTGCCACTGTCTCATTGAAAGCAATGGTGTCACAAACAAAGACTCGTGTCACATTAATATTTTCTATGTTTCACATTAATAGCATCCCTAAACTTCTTCACACACCTATTCATGACTGAAACATCTCTTCAAATGTTAGGTTATGTGTTGTTGAGTATTACAGTTATAGGTTATTGGTAAAACTGTTATTAAATCAGTTTTTATATTTATAAGAGGAATCATATAATCTTTTTTATATAATAAAACAAAACCCTTAGTGGTACTTTCGTATTTCGGAAAAAAGAATATTTCCTTATTGGGCAATATTTTAATTATTATTTTTTAATTTAAAATTTTAAAAATTTGTTTTCTTGATATACTACACAAGTAGAAGATAAATACAAAAAAACATAGATAAGATGCAACTAACAACAGGATTAAAATTTTTAAATGATTATCTTTAATAATAAACAAATAAAATTAAAAATCATAAATTAAACAAAACAAAGATTAAATTATTTGTTTTCTAAAAAACAAAAATATATCATTCAAAAAATTTTTAAAAAAAAACCCGCGCGTGCGCGGGCATTATAACTAGTAATAGAATACAAAAATTTACTGTTAACATAATGCTATAGGTGTCACGAAAAACCTTATAACAAATACTATCACATGGATGGTTGGTCGTCCTTCACAAACGACACGAAGTTATTATATTGTTGTTCTACCATTGATGATGATGTTGAAGCGGGAACTCCATGAATGAACTGACCACATAAAAAGACGAAGTAGTAGTATCAAGTGACAATGTTCAAATGGTAAATTTTAAAATATGCAAGATTAGGTGTAGTGGTGGCCGCGTTCACTACCGACAACTCATCACCAAACATGTGAAATACGACCTCCAACTTCACCAAATAAAAATACCACTAACACACACAAACACAACAAAAACCTTGGTCATCTGCACGACCAAGTTACGCAAAAACTTGGTTCATAACACGTAGNATACAACATTCTTATACTTCCAAATGGACCAAGTTGTTGTCCGAACCACAACTTCGAAGCATTACTTGATAGAAGTATCTAGATTAGTCGAGTCTGTCCTGGTAAACCGATTTCCTATGTCTTTTGGGTAACCCTCCCACACAAAGCACTCTAATGCAACACATGCATAAGTGTGGTTGGCATTTATGCACTACGGCGTTTCAGGCCTTTGGGAGACAAACAAAGTCAAGGGTATACCAAAGTCAAGGGTCAAGTGTTGTCACTAAAAGTACGGGCTCCAAGGTCAAGCGTATACCAAAATGCTTCGTTGAAAGTTAAGTCTTTATTATTATTATTATTATTATTATTATTATTATTATTATTATTATTATTTTTGTAACTTTTAGCGATGACACGATGAGTTGGTGGAGCTACCTATCAAATGACACACCAGGCCTTAATGTCTTGTTTGTGCCTTCATATTTATATCGTGGTACGTAGTGGGTAGTTGAAGTTGAAACCTATCACGATAAACCATAAACACGGGTTAGCAGCCTTAAGCCATGTGCATTGTGTCAACTCACTTTATAAATTTAGGATAAGGATCATCCCATGTTCATTTAAACATGAGAGGTAATGTTATGCTTTTGTAATTGTACATTTGAATTAAAATAATGTTGTGCTTGTTTTGCAATAATGATAATGTACAATCACAAAAACACAACATTACCTCTCATGTTCGAATGAACATGAAAGGATCCTCATCCACAAATTTATGATAGACATGGGTCATAAATACTAGTTGTATCTGCTTAATCATAGGATGCTAATAGAAGGTAGCGAAACGTAGGCACCATCAGTTTCTTTGGAAAGGGCAATAGTAGACATACATTACAATTTTTATTCTATATTTTCTTAATGTTTAACAGTATGATCTTTAGTAATTAAAGTAAAGTAACTGATGAACTCATTTCTCATAACGGTAAGATATTTGGTTCATAGGGTTGTTACGTTGGTACGTGTTGCTTGGATGGTTTTCAATATTTATTTTTGCATTCATGTATGCTTTTATGTGCCAATTATTTTGTGCTTCGATTTTGAGATTTTGAGGCTTTAATGTTGAAGCAACAAATTTAATGTGATTTGTGATACTGTATAATTTTGTATATTTCATTAGCATTTTTAATATATTATTCTACTATTATTTTAGTTTTGTTAACCACAACTTTATAGGTTATACTTAAACTTATTTTAATTAAAAAAAAAATAAACAACCTTAATTATTTTTGTACAGTGAGATAAAAGAGCATGATTGATAACTGATCATAACAATTAATCGACTAACTATGGATTTTGTTTTGTTACACCATATCGTCTAGAGAAGTTTTTGGTCAACTTAGTGAATTTACTTTGACATTGTCACAAAAATTAGGAGTACTTGGTATATCAGAAGAGGTGTTCTAAATATACCATTTTCAGTTTTTTACCATCCTCATATTCATCTTCATTTTCTCTTTTTACAAATTAGACAAATCCAACTAATAAATAGGTTAAAAAAGTAATCACAGATCCAAAATGTTGATGGTGGCCAGATCTAGCAGAAGTGACACTTTTATCGTAGTGGTCGGATTTGAAGATTCCGGCAATGAAAGACGACAACACATGTACAACCCAACTACATAATAAATATCAAAAATCAAATATCAACAAAAAAAAAAACGTGGTTTCCATCTAACGTGATGGTGATTGCGCCGGTGGTAGGTGGCGACCGGAGGAGTCTCCGGCAGTGTTTGCGAGTCACCGACGGCGGTATGTGGCGACCGCAACATTGTTTTTTCGGTCGGAGTTTCAGTCCGGTCCAAATCCGTCATAAGACACAAACATACATTTTCAATCTCATTTTATTAGTAGAGAAATAGTAGAATGATAGCAAAAGGAATTTAATAGGGAATAAGTTGGGTTTTAGCTGCGTAAAAAGATGAGTGTTTTTATATTTGTTTAATGTTTTCATTCATTGCATGTTTGTGTTCCCAGTAAAGCTATCTATAAATTCAGACTTTAGTACAAACTCCAACACATTGACTTTTTGACCAAGTGAAGCTTTGGTGTATTTCGTAGGAAGCATGCATTTATGGCCTGAAAGGTGTAGTTGGGATATTAACGTGTGCATGGGACTTGAAGTAAATGTAGGGTTGGTGAACCAAATATGAGCATTGCTTTAAAGTGAAATTAAATGCCTAACCTGTAAGGCTATAATCTATGATCTATCAAAGACATGTCTATATCATATACAAAACATGTTTAGAAGAAATTTTCTGTTTTTGTTGATCTGGATATACGAATTGAAATCCACAGCTTAGAAAAAGTTAGACATTGTTCTAAAACTGCACTCGCTATATGCACTACTAATAAATATGATCTACCTTATCGCTTGTTGATCTTATGCATATCCGTAGTAGATAGAAATGGTCGATCATTTGCACGTTTGTTGTATTCAAAGAGTGCAAGATCATCAAAAGTGTGGTGTCAAAGTATATCAACAAGTTGAGCTTTTGATGCATTACGGTGTATCAGTTGTTTTCTAGCATCTCGTTTAGGTATGAAACGAGTCATATTAAGTATGTGTTGACAAATACATATACTACTAATCCCTTTTTCATTCCAAAATCATTGGAATTTGAAGCATTAGCAAAGCAGCTTCATTATACAGAAAGGAAAAAGAGACTTTCATGTCAAGATTAAGTAGAGTCTATAAGTGGTTTAGCCATTTGATTAAGTTATATTTATAATTAGTTAATGCCTACTTTGTAAACAACATAATTTTCTAAATTTTACCAACAATCGTTCGGGTAATACATATCTTTTCCTTGTTATTCATCCGTTTACTTCACTTCGTCATATATATCTTACAATCTTCTAATTAAGTTTACGATTATATGAGTTAGCTTCATTTTTCATTTAACAAAACCCATCACAAGTCATAATGAGTTCATTGTGGCCCATATCACTTTAGTTATTTAATCACTTAAAAACTTAGGTGTCATTAGGTTTATTTAATTATTAGGAATGGTTTTTATTATGAACTTGATTATAAGATGAAATGAGAAAGGTATCAGCTTAAACATTATATCTAATATAATTGTTTAGTATTTTGGTTGGAATTGGATTTTTAATCGTAAAAATAGGATTGATTCGGAATCAAATGCAAAACCCACCATGTAAGGTGGGTATGGGAAACCCTTGTTTTGGGATATCATTTCAACATTCAAAACCCATATTAACTAAGCAAACATTCTCAATCAATCCCATTCTCATTCCCCATTAATTCTCAAAACCTTCAATCCAAACACACTAAGTTTGTTAAACTTTTCAAACCAATGTAAATGCAACTAAAACAAACACCCTTGACTAAAGTCAGACTAAATTGTCAAACTAATACTAGTATATTTTAATGCAACAGTGATGCATGAAATTTCCTACGAACACGAGATAATTGCCCGACAAACAAATTAAATATTCAGTTATCTTGATATATATTTCAAGTGAATGAAGTGCATTTGAAGATACCAAAAATAACATAATGAAGAAAAATACTTTAGCAAAACAAGTGGTTATATTACTTGTGCTCCTAATGCTTGATCATGTAGCAAGTTCAATTTATTTCATCCAAATCAAGGTACAACCATTACTGCTTGTGTTTAATCATTATTTTCCAATTATTTTTAGAGCATATTATTATGGGCTAATTATCTAAAAATGCATCAAACTTGAAACTTTTTACCATTGTATATAGCCAGATTTATTTTTTTCTAATGTGTGACTAAACTTTCAAATTTTGTACATTGTGTGTATTATGTGACTATTCGGCCCTGTAAAATGACCATTTTACCCTTCAAAATTTGGAAAAAGTTAGGGTAAAATGGTCACAAAATACACACAATGTACCGAATTCGAAAGTTTAGTCACACATTAGAAAAAAAATAAACATGACTACATACAACGGTAAAAAGTGTCAAGTTTGATGCATTTTTAAGTAATTAGCCCTATTATTATTGATTCCGAATTTAATAAGACTAGTTTTATGTTCAGGCATTCGTAGAGAGCTTAGAACACTGAAAAACCGCCTCCTCCTATCCTAAAGCCAACTATAGAGTAAAATCGGTTCCCCCATCCCAGGTATCCGTCTCCAATGATTTCTCCACCTCCTCCACCACCAACACATAAAGTACGTTGAACTCAAAATAATAGTATAGTGGTTCTTACACCACCATGACAATCGTCATCGCCGCAAGAATAATCTCCCTGGAGTTACTATATATGTAATTTATAAGCATGATTATCTTTTGTAATGACGAGTTAACTTGTGAAGTATCATTTTTATTAAGCAATTTGTTGGATATTATGAGCTTTTTGCCTTTTTTTATTAAACCCAACTACTTGATTTAAGTTCAATTGGTTTAGTTATATACTAGGTCTAAATGTGGAGTAGCACGAGCCATAATTGAAATCTTTAACAACATTCTACATTATGAAGTAAATAATCCATGTGGTTTACATTACATGTATCTCAGAACCATCTGGGTCCACTTCTACTGATTCTCAACGCATGCGTATATCATGAAATGATTTACTGAACACAAAAACGACTTTAAATCACAAACTTAAATTATGTGCTCTCAAAAATTTTCATTCGTGTGTTTTTCTAGCATGAAAAAATTTCGATCAAGTATACATGAATATTAAAACATGATTCGAAGGAGTAGTGTTTAATTTAATAGCTGTCATAGTTAATGAAAACACTCTTCAATACGTTGAAATCCATTCAAGATAGGACAATTTTTGGTAATGTTTTCAAATTGCAATCATACAGTGCAAATGATCTAGTGGTAAGACATTTCATCTCGTCATAAAGGATTTAAGGTGAAAAACTCACTTATAACCCATTTGAAGTGGTTTGAGAAAGAGTCGGAAAAAATATGATCACGAAGATACCTCGATTAATTAAGCTGCGTATGAAAATCAGATAACCAAAGCTGGAAGAATCTCATTTATGTGTCCGTTTGCATGTTTATTTGCAACCATTTGGTCTCCTTATCTTATAAAAAAATGAATATTTAAAATGAAGAAATTTGGATTTAACTATCCAAGTAATATTACCAAGACCTTCAAGTCAAGTGCAACTCGTGGAGGGCTCTTTTTTGGAAGGCAATATGTACCACAGCTTCTTGATATGCTTGATATATATTTCAAGTAAAGGACAATTTAATATTAAAAAAAATAATAAAAAAAAAATAAAAAAATAAATAAAAAAAATTAAAAAAAAAATACTATGAAGAAAAACATTTTAGCTATACGATTGGTTATACTATTGCTTGTGATTCTTATGCTTGATCATGTTATTCAAGCAAGTTGGAATTTTTTTTATCCAAATCAAGGTAAAACCACGCCTTCTCATATTTTGTAATTATATTCGGTGATTGTTTATTAAGATTATATTGTAGCGGTGTTACTAACACTGATTTCGAGCTTACATAGAGTAATTGTGTTTAAATTTTAGACATTTGTTGTAGAGAGCTTAGAATTCGGAAATTAGCGCCACATGTACCTCAGCTAAGACAAAGGGTTGGGTTGAAGATACCCCCCACTGCGCGGCTCCGGTTTAGGCCTCCACCGCCACCGACAAATAATCTAAGTCAGACTCATAATTTTCACATAGTGAGTCTTCTATCACCGCCATAAACCCCTTTTTTTGGCTTACGATATATAATTCGAAGTTCCTTTGTTGAACATGTATTCCAGTAATGATCAAATTCATACAATAGGTTACCATAAAACTGGTTGGAGTAATGAGTAGGATTTTCATTTAATTTGTTGTAATATTCTTGTATCTAGTCTTTTAAGAGTTGATACCGCTGTAGATCTCGGATTACTCAAACAGTATAACATCGAGCTATACAAGAATCCAACATACTAAATGTGGTCTTTAATAATACTCCATCCATCCCAAAATATAAGTCAACTTAAACTTTTTCAAAGTATTTTATTCCAACTTTAACCTTAATTATTTTTTCGTGTTATATAATACTTGATGCAATATATATAAATGGATTTGTGTTTTAAATGAATTTTCATTGGTATACTTTTAATCAAGTATTATATAACACGAAAACAAATAATTATGGTCAAAGTGGGAAAAAAAGACTTTGAAAAATAAAAAATGGACTTATATTTTGGGGCAGATGGAGTATATGTTATCAAACTGAATAAAACTTATAAACGTTTAAGTACTAATAATTAAAATAAAACTAATAAGCTGATACTAATTAAGTGTTGCATATAAATATGTATCAACACGAAATTCATTTTATATATTTAAACATTTAAAGCTATACTAATTGCATACATCATGAAACAATAAAATTGAGCCAAAAGCTAGACTTGATAAATTCAAAACTTATATGAAACGGCAAAATGATACAAAAAAATGACATGCGTACGTCAAAATTTTATTTTTGTATTTTTCTTGTGAACAAGTATCGAGTATATGCATGGATATCAACATCCGTATTTTTTTGATAAATATTACCCGTATTTTCATATATAATAAGTTAATAACATAAAAGTTAACCAAGACCTTCATGGGAACGGGAATATGTGGTTGGCCAAAAGCTTAGGTGACTTTTATGCTTCCTGCTTTAACGTTCTTTCCATAATTCCATGTACATTACTTAATTTTCTTAATATATATTTTAAATGGGTAAAGGGATCTCCACCCTGGCAAAATATATTAACCAAATAAACGTTTAAAGTACAATGGAATGTGGCTGAAATACCACATTAACCTCAAGCAACCGCTTGAACAACCACTAGATCATTTACGACATGCCATAAATGATCAACTAGCTACCAACAACTAGAACAACCATGAAAAGAAAAAAAACATGTAAAACACTTAGACAAATCCACAAAATGGATTACTTCCTCGAACTGCCTTGAACCTGAAAATCGAATAGCTTGTTATATTCCTCCAATTGCCCAGGTAAGTCAAGGACCTGGGCAGCATAATCATCAGAAAAATAACCTTCAAGCTCGTTATGTCCTCCTGCTGATGACAAGTAATTATTCATAGGATCGTTTGGCTCAAAAACCTCATCATCACTATCAGAGACAACCACATCACCCACCTTAGAGAATGGGTTTCCCTTCTTACGACCATCAACCACCGGAACAGGTTTCCCATTATCATCCACAAGCGTTCCTTTCCCATCAATAATAAGCTTTTCAAGCTTATCAATTTTCTCGGCAATAGGGGTACTTGGTTTTCCAAACTCAATAGACTCATCAACCTCATGGTCACTATCAATCTCCATTACATGCCCGCTTTGCTCCCCTAGCGACGGTGCAACCTCAGGCCCCAATTCAGAACTTGTCACCTCCTCACTAAGAGCACCAAATGGGTTCTTAGTGATGATATCACTTAAATCATCATGAATATACTTATTAGGAGTATGCACACCACTCTTTGCTTGATTAACCGGTTGATCTTGAGCGGCATGCACATTAGGGCCACTAGCATTCTTATGTACATCACTTTTAGCTTGATTATCCAATAAGTTATCCTTAGAAACTTCCTTAGGAACAGAGGGTACCTTGTTAGTACCATTACCTTTTGAAGACGACGCTCCATCAGATCCCACTTTCTTATTCGAAACTGGCTGCCAACGATAATTCAATGTAACCCTAGGTTTAGAAAATCGAACTCCATCAATAACCTTCTCATGAGTTGGCTCTTTTCCCTTACCTTTACGTTTAGCAGCAGCTACAAATCCTTCCTCATCAACATTAGTCTGAACATTATGTTGTTTAACATTCTTAGGGCATGCAGCATCATTATGGTCAAAGATTTTGCATGAAGCACAACGAGGCAGCTTCCATTCATATTCAATATCAACGCGCACCAACGAATGACCTAGACCATTCGAAAATGGAATAGCCACAACCACATGATCCATTAACGCGGCAAGAGATGATATTTCAACAAGAGCACGAGCATATGAATTCTGACCCCAAGACTTAACACACATAGAACTAGTGTATGAATCCAACATAATAGGCTTACCAATTTGAGTCGTAATCAAACTTAATCCAACCTCCGTATAAGCAACAATTGGAACATTATGTAATTTCAACCATACGGGTGCTGAAGTAACTTCCTCCTTAGCAAGCGTAGTATTAGGGGTCCAAATGTTTAGGAAAATGGGCATTGAACGAATCAACCACGGCCCCGACTCTAACACTTTATCCATACCATCCTTAGTAGAGAATTGAAACAAAAAGAATCCATTATTCAACATCACACGTTCCAACCCAAACTTTGCCCATGTATTCTTAACATAATTCTCCACTATAGGAAAAGCAAGCCGTTTCCCAATAAAATACCCATAAAGAGTATTAGCAAACCTGGCTGAAACATCCTCAATCTCTTTTAAAGGAATTGTGACATGAGCCCCTTCCACTCGCTCCTCATTACGGAGCTCACATATGTTCACGGATTTAAAAGCATTCTTAGTTTTAAACATCGAAGCATAAGAGAGCTTAGGCTTATTTTGTGAACTATCCTCACTAGAATTCTTACCATCATCATTAGTATTCCCACTCCCAACAATTGTATCTATAGTTTGCGAACCACTAGTTTGATCGGCCAAACTAGGAGAAGACTCCACATCTCTAGTACCCTTACGAGCACTATTCTTGTTGAAGAAACCTTTTTCCATCCCTCTTTAACCCTCAACCTGTCGAAACAAATCACCCCAACCTAGTACTAACCAGTAAACGAAACGCATACAACAAACAGTTACGCAAAGGAAAACCCTAACGCAAAGTTAGGGTTTTAAACGCATGTCAAATCAGGTCCTAACCACCCTTCATATTAATCGCAGCCAAGAATGAATCAATTAGCTATATAGAAAATAAAATTATTAAAGACTCATGCAAGAAAAGACAAAACAGCGATTCAATGAGATTCCCTAAAAAAAGATGCTAAATTGCATGCTCAACCGACCCACGATAGAGGAGGAAGATTGAAGAACAACAAAGTTAACAAATCGATATTAGGATGTTAAGGGAATCGTTTTCGCTTTTTGTCGCCAGAGAGAATTATTAGGGTTTAGCTATTATATATATTTTAAATGAAGGCACATTTAAGCATATAATAAAAACACTAGCTATGAAGCAAAATACTTTAGCAAAACGAGTGGTTAGGCGGTTGGCAATGGGTGCGGGGAGGCACGGTACGGGGGGTTTCTCCTGCGGGAACACCGCCGCCCTTCACCGTTTACCCGCATGAGAGGAGAACAAAAATGGAACGTTGGAGCCTTAAATTTATGACCGTTGAAGCTTTAAACGTGAGTGAAGGGTGAGTGGTATGATGCCAACAAAAAATAGGTGAGTGAAGGAAAAAGTGGGAGAATGATGTGGCATAAGGGAATTGGTTGTAAGTGAGTGAAGGGATTTGGGATGAGGGGTGTGTTGTCGACCCCCTTATACCCCAAGGAACGATACATATTCTTATTTATTAGTTAGCATCTTTTTTTTTTTTTTTTTATCAATTAAGAGAGAAATACAAAGCAAATGTTAGGGAAAAACAGAATTACAAACTATGATGACAAGCAATATTTGAGTTGATAATTCCATATTGGAAGTCTCTTATTTGTTTTTATGTTATATCCGGAAAGTGACTTAACGGAAAAATGATATATCTTCTTACTTTTTGTTCCTATTTATCTTTTTAGCTAAAAAATTCAGAAAAGTGACAAAATTGACAATATGAATATAACGAGATAATGAGTGTAAAAAAATTTAGGAAAATTTCTGAAAAATAGACCAGTCGCCTTAGTGGATATTACTATATACGCTCTTTATTTTCAAAAGTTCAAAATATACCGAGGGCGACTCATTTTTTGGGCAATTCGTGTCTATGTTTGACACGTGTCCTTAATCAATCGAATAAAGATTAATTCACGTATCATAAATGGACACTTGTTGACTTATGGTTGCGTTGTATAAGTTGCCCTGTCGCTCGGTCTATCTTGGACTTTTGAAAATAAATAGGATATAAAGTGATATCCACTAGGCGACCGGTCTAATTACGGATTTTTTCCAAAAAATTATCATATATTTGTGTTTATAAAAGGATTACTAAGCACATGAATTGAAACGATATAGCAAAACTCGACCTAACATCCTTTATGAGAATGTCTTTCCCAAGAGATAGTGGATCAAAGCACATCTTGTTTCAGAACCTCCATATTACCCGTCATGTACACTGTGTTCTTATCTCTTCACATTTAGATCGTATTAGCACTCGAAAATAAGTCAATGAGAGTTTTGGGTAATCTTTGAGACCTCGCCAATTCTTGATCATATTCCAAAGGTTGCTCGCAATATCACAATCCGTACAATAGATGTCCGTATTTGCTGAATTTACCTCGTATTTTTTTAGTACCAACATAAAGCTGCAGGTCGACCAACATGATCTAAAGTGAAGCTTAGATGATACGCCTGGGCCGAGCCCATGGTCTATTTAGGTCTTAGGGTTTACCCTACTTTGTCTTATAAATACTCTTGTAACCATTTATTATAATCAATCAATCAAAGTTTATCTAACAAATCTCTAGTTCTTCTTTCTATTTTCTTAAGGAGCTCACACACACTAAAAGTGGTGCCTTATCCCGATACAACCACTAACCGGGTCGTATCAATTGGTGCTTTCATTGAGAGCTCTCGTTGAGAGGGCTTACGATTACGGTTCCAACTAAAAAATATATATATATATATATATATATATATATATATATATATATATATATATATATATATATATATATATATATATATATATATATATATATATATTACTCTTCATCGGCACTATTCATCGCACTGTTCATCGGGAGGTACTGTTCACCCGAGTACTGTTCATCGTACTATTCATCTGGTACTATTCATCGGGAATTTTTTTTTTTGAGTTATTAATCGCTTGAGTATTATTCATGGCATCAAGCGGCAGCGATCAGGACGCGGAATACGCACTCTCTAAGCTTTTGCAAATGGGTACTGTGGCCGAATATGAGAGTGAGTTTGTGGTACTTGCAAATCGAGTAACAGGGATCTCTGAATCTTTACTTATATCGTTTTATATCTCCGGACTTAAACTAGATCTACAATGTTTACTCTTACGGTCAAATCCCAGAACTCTAGACGAAGCTTTTTCATTGACCCGTGCGGCTGAAACACGCTTCGCTAACATAGATATTTGGGAATTTTTGAGGTCCAATCCTTCAACTTTGGGAGAAGACTTCTTCAAAACTTGTATCACCGAGGTTCGTTTTGAGACAATTGCAAAGGAAGAGAAAGAGCACATCGTTGAAAAGAAAATAGATGTCATTCTACCATTAGAGGGTAAATTTGCTGCACCTAAGGCTGAAGGGTCATTGAATGCTGATGAGTATATTGGAGTTGAGAGGTTATGGGTGGTGGCGAAACGCTTAAGGTTGGCGAGGATGAGTTGAATAGAGTGATATCGACACTTAAGGATGGAGGTGGTAAATTTGATAGTTGTTTGGATGAAATAAATTTGAATTTAAGCGAGGAATTAGCGGACTCTCAATTTGCATATTCTTCGTATCACCTTGAGGGCAAGGTGAGAGTGAGGAGTGTTATGGCATGGGTAGCGGAAGATGGAAGAATGGTGTTGTATTATGTCCAAGGAAAAGGAATGCGAAAGAAGAAAAAGGCGAAGACTGCAATTCAAAGAAAATTATGGGATCCTGGATTACGCCAATGTTGCAGGAGGATGGACTGCCCAAATGACTCAGGAAGTACAAACATATGGCATAAAGATTATGTCATATGATATATCTTTATTTACGTGTCTTTGTTTAGGACTGTTTTCATGTTTATTTAGGAAAGTTAATTAAGAATGTTTTAAGACAACACCTTGAGGGCAAGGTGGTTTTGAAGGAGTGGGGAATGATACGCCTGGGCCGAGCCCATGGTCTATTTAGGTCTTAGGGTTTACCCTACTTTGTCTTATAAATACTCTTGTAACCATTTATTATAATCAATCAATCAAAGTTTATCTAACATTTTCTTCTTTCTATTTTCTTAAGGAGCTCGCACACGTTAAAAGTGGTGCCTTATCCCGATACAACCACTAACCGGGTCGTATCATTAGATGACTTCATTGCATCCTATTACAACTTTAATTTCAAAGTAAATACAAT